>JAWDEX010000023.1:2931322-2959021 GCA_035221805.1 Trichilia hirta
ATGAGGAGTTAGCTCGCCAGTTAAGTTTGGGCCTTGATAGGCAAAACAATTCTGGGCAAACCATTCCTACTGGAGTTTTCCCGAGTCAGGCACAGAACCCAGTGGAAGGCAGTCCTTGGAGGTTCAGTTCCTTTGTATTGACGTAGTTTTACTAGCCTGTCTTGAAATATTGCATCTCTGTTTAAATTTGAAAAATCACTTGTGTAAATGTGGTACCGAAATGCACTAAATTTTCTCTGAAATTTATCTGGAGTCTGTTCTGGCTTGCTGCAGAATAGTAGTTGGTAGTTATTATGGAGGTGAAGATAACATCATAGGCTTCTAGGTCCTTGAATGACTGAATGTAGGTTTCTGTTGTGGCATCTGCCAACTGCACTAGCAGTCTAGCTGACATCTTGTGATCTGATGGTAACAAATTTAAATTGGCTTGAGAAAGGCCTTTTTTGTGGCTTTTGTTAGATCTTTTTGGTGGTGGTGTTAAAGGTTCTTTCACTGCTGTCTCATGCGTAAAATTCATTAATTAGTGTTGTATTTATAGGACGTCTATTTTTGTTCTAATTTATTCTTTTTCCTTTTGCCATACAGGAGCGCGGGACTGGATTCTAGTTGGTTGCATACTTGGCCTGGCCAAGGTGTTGATGGAGCTGGTCCCTCTACCCCTATGAGATCTGGTGGATTGGGCAGAGTTCAGATGATGATGAGGCATCTTGCATCCGTAGGAGAGACCTATGCTCAGACTTCCCTCGAAGATACTGCTTGGAGTCTATGGCCGACAAATCCATCTCAGGCTGGTGCATCTGGTTCACCCTCGCCTGCCATTGCTGGAAGATACCTTGGAAACACTGGGGGTGTGCATACTAGATCGCTATCACGCTCTGCAAATGACAACCTAGTAAACATGCTTGCCATGGCTGAGACAGTACGGGAAGTTCTGCCACATATCCCGGATGAGTTAATTTTGCAGGTATATTTCTTATTTTATGTTTGATTATGTGCTTTGGTCTTGTGGCAATAGCATTTTAAATTTCTTAAAGTTAGTTATATTACTGAAATTTTTAGTTTCTCATTTGTTATTCATATTGTATGAACCATTGTATAAAGCCCCCCCACCCCCCCACCCCCCGATAAATCTCATATACTTTGATGTATACACGTGTCATTTCTCACGCAAGAAAAGTCATGCTTTTCCTTTCTTCTACAACCTGGCTTCTATGTGCTGTGGCCCTTGCTAATACTGAGAGGTTTAGAAACTGTTGTGAGTGGTGGCAGATCAAAGAATTAAAAGAGTGATGTTGGTGGTCATATTTGAAAAAAGATGTCGGCCGTTGATTTGTGTATTTACTTTTTCAAAATTCTATTGCTTTCTGAAGGTTAAGTTTTGATTAAATTGCATGCAGGATTGATTTGATTGTCTTGATTTAAGCTCCTAAATTTATAGTTTTGCATAATTTAGTGAATCAATCAATTTTTGCAGGACTTGCAGAGAACAAATTCAGCTACTGTTACTGTGAATAATCTTCTTCAAATGTGATTACGTACCTCTTCTATTGTCACCTGCTTTAGATACAGCGGAGAGTGACATTCTTTGTCCATTTGTAACTAATATTTGAAGGTTTCGGGATATGCCCCGTGCAAAGTTAGTGAAATTACTGCACAGGTTACTCTTCTCTTCTTCTTGTGCTTTTGTTAAAAAAATTTTCTTTTTAAATTTAAATATAGAGAAGCTCCATTCTCTGTATATAGAAGGCAGCTCACTGAATTAGTTGGTCTTATCTTATGGAATAACCAAAAATGGCACGCATATGATAGCTCTTGTATGTTGTATTCTGTCAAAAATAAAAGTTTCTATAAATATATGGGCAGACTGGTACATGCAGTCTGGTTTTAGTGCTGCATTTTGTTATATTCTGTAATTTTACAGCATCAACCAAGTTTGCACGTTAAAACAGTAAATTTCCAAACCGGGGCGAGACCACATTGAAATTGAAAGTTTTACTACCGTTATCATTAGACGTGTAATTGTTCTAGTTTTTGTAGTCAAAGAGAAGATAACTATTAATTATGTATTATGTTATTACCAATGGACTAAGGAAACTTACAAATTGGAATGTATGATATAAATATTATTATGGGTATATTTAGTGTAACTGTCTTTTAATTAATATTTTAAAATTAAAATTATAAAATTGTTTGATAGTATTAATTTTTAATTAAATTTATTTATATTTTAATTTTTATTTCACAAAGACATTTATAAAAAAGTCAAAAAAAATTTCGCGCTCGTAATATCTTAATATCTTTTATAATTTTATAAAATATTAAATATCTTTTCTTTTTTTAACAAATTTTTTTTTAAATTTGAAAGTCAGTCATAAATTTCTTAAAAATATTATCATTATCCCATAAAATTATTATTATATTCTTAATAATAAATTATGCAATTATTATTATGTTCTTGATGAAGTGAATGTATATGAAATATTATAAAGTATTTTAATAAAATTATAAAATTATCTTCTATCCTTTAACCATTTTAGCGATGAAATGAATTTTTAAAAGATAATTGTCACAACTTTTAAATGAAATTTTTGTCATAAAATATAAAATAAGAATATAATTATTATTTAATAAAAAGCATACGAGTATTTGTCATTCCCCTACCTTAATAACAAACAAGTTTCACACTGAACTCGTACACTCTGCTTGATTTACGCCCCTGCATTTGAAATAAAGTTGATATTTTGATCATAAACAAATCATGTAAAAGATGTTGGCTCAAAAACCTGCTAGAAATTAAATATGGGCGCGTAGACAGAGGCGCCGTGCCGTTCAAGAATGCCGGGCTTTTAAGAGGACAAGCGTTGGTTAGGCTCGCCAAACACCTAGGGATTCGCTCGAAGCTTTTTTTTTTTTTTCTGCCGTCACTAAATTAATGAATAAACACAAAACATGTATATTGAAACTTTTACTCTTGTAAAAATTAATCAATTAATTATAATTAATTAATAATTATGGGTTTAATATAAAATTAATTTTATAGATGAATATCATAAGGTAATTATAGCTACAGACGCTTTTATTGACATTTGACATTAAAATTTAAATTGTTTTTCTACCTATGCATAAAATAATGGTAGGGTAAGTTTTTGTCAAGATAAGAAGGCGGAAAAGAGGCAACAAACACTGAGAAAAATGCATAAAATCGCTCGACAAGAGATCGGAGTTACCCGACAATCAATAATTACCGACACACAAAATGGAGGAGTTGGTCTGTTTTTCTCTTTGACTAACTAAAGTTTCGTAGTTCATAGTGTTCTTTCTGATACCCACGAATTTGTTATGGTCGTACGCATGGAGATAAATTTTTCAAATGTGCTGCTTGCTATGAAGTTCTATTGTTTTTTAGGACACACGAGGTTTTAAGTTAATGAACTAATTTATACATTTACCCCTTGTTGACATAAGTTTGTCTCCCTCCAATATCTCTTCCTCAATCAAAGGGCAGTACGAATGTAACTCTTCTTCAACGTACAAGAGATTTTATTTTATTTTATTTCTTTTATTGGTTCATGGTTCTTAGTTTATCAAAAATGTTGTCGTTGAAATATTTACCTTTGAAGGCTTAAACATTCACATCATATTCTTCTATAGTTGCTTCTCTTTTCCCTCTCCAGTTAAAGTCAAGGTTCAAAATTCTCAGTGATAGCTACAAATAGAAATGAACTGCCATGAGTTCTCTTTTTCATATATGCGTCTCATTATTCACTCACCTTTTGTCCTTATGAACATTCCCTTGTCTCTGCCAAAAAGCATTCAACTTTTTCCATTCTTATTTCTCTGCTAATAATCAGATATCCCAAGAATTCTACTCTGTTTTAATTTCATCTCTATAATTAACCATAGAAGGGTCGGTTATATTTAACATCATAATGTCCGTTGAATTTTCTTTATTCATCATCTTTTTGTGTGTTTCCATATCCATGCATGCATGTAATGCCCGCCATTTTGGGGGTACCAACAAGGATTCTGTCAGTACCCAATTCCAGTACCTTTCCAATGAGGTTGGTGCTACATATATCTTGCTTATCTTTAATAAATTCTTTGTTTTCTTTGATTTTAATCTAAACTATTTAATGCAGGACAAAGATTTAAAATCAATCAGAGTGGGAACAAATACTGTCGATGAAATTATTGATAAGAATAATTACGATGTCAGTGCAATTACTCATGAAGAATCAAAGCCAACATTATCAGGCCATGCTTCAGTCAAGCCTCTTGTTTCATTCTCTTGGCGTGTACCTTCCAAGAACCGTGCAGGAAAATCTCCAGGAATTTTCTCTGATTATTCTCAACCAAGAACGCGTATTCCTTCTCATAACTGAAAGCCACAGCGACCAGTTTAATTTTCTCTTCTAAATCTAGTGCTAGTGATCTGATTCTTTCTGAATTTTGAGCTAACATATTTCAGTCTTTTTCTAACTAACATTCATATGTTGGAGGAACCTAGGTGTTAGGGCCCTAATAAAAATCCTTTGAGTATTTTGTTTATTTGCTTCATTTACCGAGTAAGAAAACCGTAATTCATTCCCGCTGTCCTATTTTGAAAAATGAATTAAATTGTTGAAATGTTATATGATCTTTCGTCTTTTTCTTAGCTTTTTCTTAAGAGTTTTTCTTAGCTTCATCATATTGTTGATATAAGGATTGAAACATATGCAGGAAATGAGATTTTCTCCTCTAGTCATGTGCTTTTGCTTAAGGTAACAATCGTCGAGGTAAACACATACAATTGTTCGAGTTATATAAAAATTAGAAAAGTTAAAATTAGGGTTTTAAAAAAAGAGAAGTAACATCTCATAACTCATATAATTAATTTCAATAAAAGTGACAAGGGGAAGTCGTCGATTGTGTACGATCCTGATTGCAAATACATCTGCATGCATTCTGATTTATATATTATATATCCCATAAGTTATGTAAGCGTGCAATGCAATTAATAGTAGGCAAAAATACTTGGGAGGAAAATATCTGAATTCAGTTTCTCTCCATAGATATTACAAATGAACAGATTGTTATATATAGGGGACACATATGCACTGAGGAGTACCATTTCAAAAGATTGTTTTCACTAGGAAACTAAACTTTCTTTCTCCACATATTGATATTTTGCCTGTCTTTAGTCATTAAAAATAAATAATTGATGAAATGAATCTGTATATAATTTGCTCTACCATATATTTTGAGCAGCTTTAATTATTTGCTTGGTTTCAACATGCTTGAATAATTATATTCCATAAAGAATTAATTCAAGTGCAACATAATGTCCTCAATTTTCCAAAATTTATATACATAAATTATATTATATCATATAATTTTTAAAAAAAAAATAAAAGAATTAATCGGTAATTTGTGAATATTGAATTAGATTACACATGATATAATGAAGATGGCAATAGGCAAATTAAAGTGTATTTGAATACCAAAATTAAAAGAGAATTGAAGAAAATGAATAAAATAAATTAAAAAAAAGATTTATATTCCCCAGATTACTATAACGGCTGTAATACATTCTGTAGGGATGGAGAAAGCGAGCGCTGTTAGTAGGATCTGGTGCCGTCTCCAATGAAACTGAAGATATGAGCAATATTAACAAATCTGATGATCAAAAGGATGTAGCTGCCGTCGTTACAGACTACGAGCCACCGCATCGGACACCACCCATTCACAATAGACAAACCTAGATAGATTATATGAACATGTATTATTAAGCTGATAGATTCATAAATCTATCTATATAATGAAAAATCGATTAATATTATTGCTAGCTACCTGATGATTAGTTACTCCAATGCTGTCAGTTTCAAGTATTATATATGTAGTTGATTGCTTATTCTTCATTTAAATGTATCTATGGGCATGCAAAGGAATTGTAGGGATGATTTTGACTTAATAATTATAGGAAATTGAAAGAACATATGATAAAATATATATTAAGTTCTCATAACATTTACGATTTGTTATTGTAGATTCTCAGGATATGAAGTAGGTGGAAAGTAGTTGTTTTAAAAGAAACAAGACAAATTTAGAATGCAAGCCTCAGCTACCATTAACCAAGAATTTGTATGTCTCCCTCAAGTTAATTTACTTTATAAGTAAGCACAGTGCTCCATATCAAAATTCCAGGAAAAATGGTAAAAGCAATATCTTATATAACAAATAAAATATATTATCCCTATGTAAATTATATAATTATATACCCATATTCCATCATTGTCATTTTATATTAAAATTAAATGACACTAAAATCTCCTCTACACGTAATAACAAATTACTGATGACATTATTTGCATTAAATAAAGGCATAGGAAATTGTTAATTTGAGGGAGATAGAGAGAGTGCACAAAATAAAATACATGTCTTAAAAATTAAAAGAAAAGTGTCAAATATTTTAATGGATAATATTATAAATAAATTAACTAGATAAGAATATTTTTGAAAAAATAATTAATGAAAATTTGTCGACTTTTTCAATTCAAATAGAAAATAAAAAAAAAAACTTCTTTTATTCAGTAAAAGTATTTAAATATTCATTAATTTTAAAAAATAAACACACTTAATAATTTAAAATAATCAAAATTAACAAATTAAGATTAAGTAAACAAATAAACAAACATTCAGTTTATTGTTTTTTACTTTCTTTTTTAATATGATTAATTGGGTACTAAAACGAGTTGAATGTCTACTTATGATGATGATGGGTTTTAAGCATTATGCATAAACATTAATATTTTATGTCGGATGTAATTTTTTACGTATTAATAATAAATATTTATTAGGCGATCGGTTCATCACTCGCAAAAAGCGGCCAGCAAGCGGTTTGGTCAACATCGAATTTAAATTTAAAGAAAATTTGGAGATGGTGCACAGGTATAATTATAAAAAAATTATTATTTACTATTGCGATGTGAGTGAATACATTTAAAACTCTATATTTATATATTACTGAATTTAATTTATGCACCGTAGAGCCGTGAGTCCTCAACCGTCAGATAATAACTCCCACATAACGTAACCGTCACCTCCCTTCATCACGATCAGAACTTAAAATTGAAGGTTTGAACCTGAGACCTTTATTATTCACAACACCACAAACTCCATTACAAATGACGAAGAGATACTCAATTTTGCAGAAGAAACTTCAAGAACTCGAATCCATACTCTATCAACTACTCTCTCTTCCACCCGAAACCCAAGTCGATGAACAACTCTACTCACAAGATATTGGACAAAGATTCCAGTTTGTGAGAAAACTTTTATCTGCCGAAGTCGCATCACACCCCAGAAAACCGTACCATTTTCAGCACATCGCTCTTAGACTTACAGAGCTAGAAAACTTATTCAAAGAATGGAACAGTATTAAAGCATTGACAGTGCTTGGACATTTTGAGCCACGTTCAACTTGCTCATGCACCGAGTCTTGTCTCAGTGACGATGAAAGCGAGGGTAACGTTTTACCTGAGTGGAGTTCCCCTGGTTTTGAGGGTTTGGTGGAAGAGGAAGAAGAAGATGTCCATACTATTGAAGAGAGGGAGATCGGCGCTAACGCTGATAAAGCAGCAGAAGGAGAGAGAGAAGAGAAAAGAGTTTGGGTCATGGGGGAATATGTTTGGGCTATGTCCGTCGGAATTGTGGTTGGTATGGCTTTCATGGGTCTGGTAATGAGGAGGGTTTCTGATTGTTTTCATTGCGAAGAGCGGAACAATTTTCGTCTTACTCCAACTTAGATTGCGAAGGTGTCATTAGTAGGTTTTAGTTACTTTTATGTTGTATGACTAATACTATATTTAAGTCTTCCAAACTAATTTCTAATATCAACCGTCGGATTCTGATTACCCTGAGAAGGAATATGTTAAGGGCGATGCATCAAGATCATCTACTTCTTCTATTGCAGGGGATCCGTTCTCAGTAGATTCATAATATCACATCGTTGCAGTGACAATATTGTGGATTGATAATTGGTAGTTGATTTATGAATGTTGTCTAGTGGGACTTACTCTGGTCAAAATAAATGCACACTCATTTCTCATACCAATGGTTGTTGATATACGAATGCCGTCTGGTCGCTCTTACCCTAGACAAAATAAATGCACACTAATTCGCATACCAATGGTAGCTGACATACTAATGCCGTCTGGTCGCTCTTACCCCAGTCAAACTAAATGCGCACTCAAAATAATTTTTTTCCTGGATAGACAAGGGGCATTATAAATGAAGAGACAAATATTTATGAGTACCACGTACGCAATATATAAGATTTTTACTAGATAAGGTTTAAAATAGAATAAAAAGAAAAAGGTTTCATTTTCATAAATAAAAATAAGTTTATAAATTATCTATTATAACAGAGGGTGTGAGCCCAATAGATATGGGTTGTCATTTAACAAGGCCCAATTTTAGAAGCCTGTTAACACTTGTATACATTAGATTCCATTCGATGGAAATCACGTGGGGGTCAGTCTGAAGTCAGTACCCACACACCTTTTTCTTGCCGAATCGTACTGACAGGTTCTCGTGTCCCCGTAATTTCACGTCACCAAGATGTCCATTTCCGTCCATTCGGATAGCTCAAATACCCAGCGAAACTCATTACACAACGTGACAAGTTGTTTTCACCCACAACATTCCAAATTTACCCGTCTGACAACTTTTTGACTATCTGGGCTTTATCCATTCTCCTTTATTACAAACTTTGTCGTCTCCTTTCTACACTCTTTAACGCTCATCGCCAACCCGCTGAGCCAGTCCAGTAATCATTTTCCCAGTAAAACCCTAAATTCTTGAATCACTGAGTTCACTATTTCAACTCGACTGACTGAAAATGAGTCGATTCAGGAGGATTGAGCTCGTTGAACCCTACTATCCTCCGCTCTTCGTTAGAGAAACCTCCATTTTTCCATCATCAAACTTTACCTTTCCCTCATTTGTCGAAGATGAAGTGCCCGATCTGAGCTTCGCTCTCGATTTATTTAACCCTAACCCTAGCCCCTTCGATGTTTTTCATTCTGTTACCGATCTTGTCGAAATCGAGCGAACTCCGTGGATTTATTCCTGCAAAAGGATTCAGAGTCGAGTTGAACCTGAGTTGTCATTGCAGACTTTGTTCGACAGAATGAGCACATTTGAGTCCAGGTTTGACCGGCTGCTCCACGCGAAGGTTAACGGAGGGGATCGGAAGTACACTTGGACTGCGGAGATCGAGGGAGGTTCGGTTGATCGAAAGTATAAATGGAGGGCTGAGATAAAAGAAGGGAAGAAGAAGGAGAAGGAAGTGAAGAAGATTGACAAGAGCTATAAATGGACTGCTAAGATTAAGGAAAAAGGAGATGAGGAACCGATCTTGAGGACGTACACATTCGAAGCATCGAGTGCCAATGCAAGTGACTGTAGCAAATCAGATAAGAAAGAGAAGAAGAAACATAAGAAGAAAGAAGAGAGTGACACGCGTGTGGTGGAGATCGAAGAGCCCGCTGATCATGGAGTTGTCGTTTTAAGACAGGTATCTGAATATTTGTATAGTTCGTTAATTTTACGCGATCATTAGTTTTAAATGAAAGTACATACCATAGTTGTTTGAATTTGTTTGTTGTGTGGGGTCAGTTTTATATAAGACGCTTTCACTATCTCGTGGATAACGATTGCTGTTGAGTGAAAATGACCGTAAGAAGAATGGTGCCGAATTTTGTGTCGTTTATTCTCTAGTCCACATTTATTTAACATTAAAATGTTTTGTAGTGTTACGTCTACAGTATACAGCCATGAAATTGCTTATGCAAATATCGGTGGGATATTTTTTTTTTAATTTCCTAGCTCAGATTATAGCTATAGAATATTTGATGACTTGGAAATGGAATTGGAGAAATTTTTGTTGATTTTGCTTACTTTTAATGCCACAAATAGGTTTCAAACTTTGCCTTTTTCTTTTCTGAATATACTCATTGCTGGTCACCACCATTTTTCAGATTTAACCACTGAATGTTTAAATGTGTGATCATTATTATTTTGAAAGGTGGCTGTGTTTCATTTTGTAGCGTTGGTCAACATGGTCTTCTTTCTCTTTTGGTGAAACGAGACTTCAGTCAATTGATTGTTTTAGTCTTTGTTCTTAGTATGCTACTTTATGTGGTACATCTTCAATGCAGTTCGGGTACATTTAGTAATTCTATCTGGCAGAATGCACATTTGCTTCACGTCTTTCTTGATTCCTAAATTGGTACTTTGAATTTAAATAAGTAAAGAAGCATGCATTTATGTTCTTACATGGGAGGTCATTGCTTGCTGTGCGTTTGTATTTTCTTTTCTTCTTTCTTTTAGCACGAGGCATTACCTGCATAAAAGATCTATCTGTTTGCACTCCAGTGGCTATACTATGGAACATTTATAGCTTCAGATTGCAAATAGTAAGATGATAACGTTGTTCGCATCATGAACTTTTCAGGAGTTGCAACATTGTCTGCAATGCTTCTTGCTGACTTCTTGGTATATAAATCTGTTATTTACATATACAGTATTATTCTTGGATTTAACCAAGGTATAAGGGCTATAAAGATTTGCTGCTATTTCCGAATGTCAGTGATTTGAGTGCAGCATAACTTCCTTGTTTAGAATGCAATGATTGGAGAAAAGTTACTCTTATCGGTCTAATCTTCATCAACACAGCATGATTCATGATCTTAGGAAAATCTTTATGCCTGCATCGTTTTACTTATGAAGCTTACATATTTGTTTATTTGAATCACCCCACATTCTGATGTGCTTTGTTCTCTCTTCTGGAGGAAGGCCTTTGCCAAAAGAGCCGGAGCTATTAGAAGCATTAGGGGCAAGCAGAAGGAATTGTCTCCCCAAGATGCAGCATTGATGATTCAGATAACTTTCAGAGCTTATCTGATTCGTAGATCTCAGGCTCTTCGCGCCCTTAGGGATCTGGCTGTTGCCAAGACCAAGTTGAAGGAGATTAGAGCATTATTCAACAACTTCTCCTACCGCCGTCAAGTGACTCGTGATGCAGAAGAGCGACAAAGGTTCTCGGAGAAAATAATTGTTCTACTCCTTACTGTTGATGCCATTGAGGTAACAGCAGCTTTGTCTCTATCAAATCAATATTAAGATGGTAGTCATCATATCTATTTCACACAAAATTCATATGATGCTTTATTTGTTTTTTCCTTATACTTTGTGATATGCCTTTAATGCATATGCAGTTGGGTATGATGTCTCTGATTCTCTGCATAATGGGAAATAAGCACAGATTTATCAGATAGCTAGTATTTTGCATTGACCAGTGTTTTCTATGTAGGGGATTTATATTGATTCATATTCATTTAACCAACTAAATGGCATGTTTATTGTAATTTGATATTTGTATTAGCATAAAATAATGCTGACAATTCATGATATATGAGGTTTTCAACTGTTTTAATAAAAAATTTTGCCAGAGATATTTACTTACATTCTATTATATTCTAGTTTTGTATCACTTAAAGCATTCAACTAGAGCACTTGTAGCTTGTTCTGTTGCTGATGAACTACTGAGTATGTTGCTGGTTTCATTTTCACCTGTTTCTGGCTTTCCTACAATGGAGAAGGTTGTTGTCAGCTTCCTGTGGCTTACAGAATTTTATTCTAATTAAAGTGTGAGGTGCCAGTTTTGGTGTACTGCAAGCTAGGAGCAAAACTAGCAATATCTAATTTTAATTATCTTTCCAATCCTTAGATATGGTTGCTAGCTTAATAAGGAAGTAGTTTTCTCATGATGTTTTACTAAAACTTCTAAGCCATGAGATGAAGCATTACTGGTAATGGTTTTACCTGATGGGGTTTTGATGCTTGCACTTTTAGGGAGTCGATCTGATGGTGCGGTCTGGAAAGAGGTCCATGGTGGATGAGCTGGAAGCAATGCTTGACGTGGTGGACCCTCATCCAGCTGGGAGATCTCTTTCCATGAGGAGGAGAACCTTTGATATGCCAGATGGTGTGATTCAGAAGGAGATTGCAGCAGGTGTTGCACAAGTTGTTCAAATGATTGATGAGGATGAGAAGAATACCTCCACCTTCGAGGCATGCTTGTAAGAACAAAACGAGTTGATGGAATTAATAAACCATCCCACTGGGGTCTGTTGTCATGTGTTGTTATGTAGTCTTGTTATCATGAATCTCTGATCATTTCTGGAGGATTATTGTGCTTCAACTTATATTTGTGCTTCGCTGAACTGAACTGTTAGGTAATGTTTTGAATAGAGCTTGCTTATTTATTTTTGCGGCCGAGTTCAATACTTCTTTCCAATTTTTTGAAGGGAGCCTTACTAGTCCGTGTGGCTGCGTGCTTCAGTTCCTCTAATTATTTTTTTTTAACTTCTCACTTTTGTGGTGGTTGTTGGCTGCCAGCCTTTTCCCCTGTTGTGTTCGTGTTTGTGCGTGGCCTGGTCCTGGTCCAACATGACCATAGAAGTGGATCTGGAAGATCAATTACTAGGCAATAGTCAAGTCAACCAAACAACTCACGTAATTACAGAGTCCTAAAACTTTTGGGCCAAGACATTATGAGCAAAATTGGTTCGTTTTATATTTTAAAAAAATGATATGTAACGCGTCTCTTCAAAGATCCTGAGCATATGCATACCTGAAATTAATTTCACGGAAAACGTGGTTACATATTGTGTATTTGTTTCATGGGTCCTAGAATCTTGTCAAGTCAATAAATAAGTTCCATTTAAAACCATTTTCCTTGTAATTTTAAATTTTACTAATTTTTTACATTGTTGTATTTTATTAAAAATAAAATAAGATATAATTTGTTAACTTTCTTTAACATAAAATCAATAAAACATGCATCTTTCTTTTTATAAAGTTTATCAAAAAATATATAAATTTTTTAAGATCTTAAAATTAGCGTAAGCTAATTTAAGATTTTATGAAATTTTAATGTTTTGTTTAAAAATTTTTAGATCCCGCTATACGTTGATTAATATGCCACAAATGATCAATACTATTTACTTGCGTCTGTTTTGCCTAGTTGAGTAAGTTGTGGTTGTTTTTATTTTGGACATATTTAAAATAGTTGACTTTTACTTTACTTTGAAAATAAAGTTATAAAATGTACTTTGACTGCATCAATTTTTAATAAGAATCACTCGTACGTTAATTAATTTTAATATTTTTACTTCTATTTCACAACATTTCAATATCAAACATATTTTATTTATTTTTTAATAATTCATAAATGATTAGTATTTTTTCTTGCGTTTTTGAAATATATTTTGAAAAATGTGAAATGAATGTCTCCCTTACAAAAAAAGAATATTGTTGTTTCACAATTTTTCAAGAATCGTTATAATTAAAAAAAAAAATTAGTATTGCACGTCTTAGTCATTAATATTAATTTAAATAAAAAAATTTTAAATTTGATTATCGCATATATCTAATAGTATTAAAATTAAGATTAAAAAAATAAAACTAGCACAATTATCTTCAATGATATCTTTAAAAAATTCAATTTCATTAATTTAAATACTAAAAATAAATAATTATAGTCACATTTAAAAGGCGAAATTAAAAAAATGCAGCTTTAATTTTTAAAATAAATTACAGAATCCGCAATTTAAATGACACAAGCGATTTCTTAGACCGCCGGGTTCGTTCCATTTCCTTTCTTCTCGACCCCACTTTGTATTCTCCATGAACCGCGTTGGGTTTTTTAATGATTGCTTGATTTCAAAAAAATAATTAAAAATTAATGACATTAATTTAAAGTTACAACATCACAAGTTGCGTCATCATTTATTTTTCCAAGTGCAAAGATAATTCCTTCCTCTCTGTTTTTCCTTCTTTGTTTATTAGTTTGAAATGATTCATTTAAAGATTCTAATAACATGACAAACACAAACAATTTAAAGTCTAAGTCAAATTAAGACTATTGCACTTTATGATTAAGAATGTAATTAATGAATATTCGTTATGATTAAGAATATAATTAATTAATATTTTATTAATTAACACATTCGTCTTAAGTAAGGTTGGTGAAAACATTGTCAAACTTGTTAATTTAAAGCCGCAAAGCTTCACATATCATTTTCCTATGGTTAGTACAATACCAATTTATTAGAGTGACGTTTTATACGGTATATAGTACACACGATTATATTTTATAATTATTATATTTTTTTTATTATAGATATTGCTCATAAATTAAGAATTATAACAAAAATTAAAAGAGATGTGACACACAAGAAAAATTAATTTAATAAAAGACTGGAGAAAAATTTAAGATAAATTTTTCCAATAGTTTAAAAAATGATAATAAAAATAAGTTTGTGGATTTATTTAGTGTGGGTATGATTTGATTTAGTTATGTTATAGCTATAGTCAATAATCAAATTTTGACTAAAAAAATGAATATAATTATGTTAGACTTTATAAAAAAAATGATTGTTTGATTCATTCAATTCTAAGAAAAATGAAAAAACTCATAAAAGAATAACAAATTCAAACCTTGAATAACAAAATGTACACAAACAAATGTGTTATTGATTTCATGTCATAAAATTGTAAGAGAGGATTTGTCTATTGTAAAACCCATCAAATTTTTTATTTTTTATTTTTTGGAAAATAATAAATAGACAAAAATAGACAATTAAATCTGTCTTTTAAAAATTTTTTCAAAAAAAAAATCTGTCTTTTAATTCTAATTTTTCAACATCCCACAAAACGCGGCGTTGAAATAGAAGATTCGATGGTGAGCCGCAACAGATACACCACTAAAACCAACCGTCGATGGGCCCAAACCCACACAAGCAAGGGAAAAAGGACAATTGATGTTCCCTCCAATTATTTATTTATTTAATTGTGATGGTTAGTAATATTTGGTTGTTATTAATATACATATCTTTTAAAAATATGGTTGTAATTTAATCGCTACTTTCTTTATTGTACGTGCAGTGTCAGCAAATTTGACCAAGAAAATAAAGTAAAAGCAAATAAATAAATTTAAATATTTTAAGGGATGTCGCCAGCTCGGATTGGGCCCACTCTTACCACTCCCACCTCCCAAAAAAAAGAACCCATCGCCTCTTGACCCGGGCTACAAGGACGGCAGCAATTATCAGAAACTTCTTCCTCTTACTTTTGCTTTAATATGGCAAATACAAATATATTTACAAATAACTATTAATTTATATTCGAATTTTTTATATTTTATTTTATTAATTATATATTTTAAAAATACTTCATACTAAAAGAATGATACTATAATTTTACTGCCCATATATAGGAGGAAACGAAAATACAAAGATGGTTATTAGACTGTACCAAGAGGCAATATTAAGTCATTTTATTTATTATATTATTATATGGTTTTAGTTTATTAAAAATTAAGTATAAAAAATAATGGTGATGTATACACTAACGGATTGATATTATTAAGGTTTTTATTTTAAAAAATTAAAATTATATTAGCTTCATACTTGAGAATTAAAATATAAAATTTGTATTTAATTAATAATGTATCACTATAAAAAAAATATAATCTAATAAAAATATTATAATATATAATAAAATAAATAATTATCAAATATTATTGTAATTGACTATATAGGTTTCATGTAAGTGAACTTCTTAGGCTTGCATAATTTTTTTTTTTTTTTTCATAAGATAAGTGTCCGTATGGTCCACCGCTTGCCACGTGGACACCGTGTGGCTTCCAGTGTTACTGATTCCACGTGGGACGGCATTTTTGGCTGCTATCGTTTAAAGCTACGGCCGTTATCGATCGACGATGACGACACTTTCAAAACACGTCCATCTTCTACGTGCGCGGGCCCAGCTTTAACGTAGCCACATCAGACGATACTCAGAACACAGGTGTCGTCACGCATTTTGGCGGCAAATTCACCTTGCCACGTGCTCCCGAGATCCCAATGGACTCCTAGCCTTAGGACGTTTTTATATTTAACTACTCAAAGCAAACCCAACAAATCAAAAGGTTCTCTCTCCCCTTTCGGTTCTTACAGTTATTGACAAGTTAATTAACGGACCCATATACCCACGCGCGTCGTTACTTTGTCATTTTCCATGCACCTACGAAAGTATTTTCCACGTGTATATTAGGTGCGTGATATAAGATAATTAAATTAAAAAAATAACAAATATATGACATTTAGTTTATTAAAATTTTATAAAAGAAATCTCCAATAATATCTTTTAAAATCTGACTTATCTCTTATTAAAATATCACAAATACTCCTATAATTTTAAAAAATAACATAAATTCTCTTCATTAAAAATAAATACATACTTTTATCACTAAATTCTTAAATTAAAATAATTATTTTTTTAAAGATATTTTAAATTTAATTTATAATTTTAACACTTTAATTTATAATACTTTATATTAAAAAAATTAGATAAATTGATTTTTAAAAATTAAATTGAAAATATTTTTAGTTTATATTCATAGAAATTTGAAAAATTATTTTCATTTTATAATTTAAATTTATAAAAATTTTATCTTATTTTTTTTTAAAAATTAAATAAAAATAATTTAAATATTTTATTTTAAATTATTGAATGATTATAATACTTTATACTATAAAATAATTTAATTTATAATTTTATATTTATGATATTTAAAATTTTTTTATTAAATATAAATATAAAATTATAAATTGATTTTTTTTATTTTATATTCATAAAATTTTTTGAATTTATTTTATTTTATAATTTAAATTTATAAATATTTTATTTTTATTTTTAAAAAGTAAATAAAAATAATTTAAACATTTTATTTAAATTATTAAACGATTATAATACTTTATATTATAAAAATTTTAATTTATAATTTTATACTAATAAATATTTTTAAAAAATTTATTAAATATAAATATAAAGATATAAATTATTTTTTTATTTTATAATATTTTATACTAAAAATTAATTTATAAATTATTTAATAAAAAATATTATAAGTTAAAGTATTAAAATTATAAATTAAATTTAAAATATTTTTTTTAAAAAAATTAAATTATTTTAATTTAAAAGTTTATAGAAAAAAATTAAATATTTATATTATAAAAATTAATAAAAATTAAGTATTATGTGATAAAGATATATCTTTTTATTTTTAATAAAGAAATTTTTTATTATTATAAAAAAAATTTGTTATAAAGTTTCTGGCAGGATAAATGTCAATGATAGGGGCCAGTCGTCGTTCTCCCACTAAATTAATTAAGAGTTTTCTCCCGATTCAAGAACCGAGGCTCTTAATGGTCTTATATATGACGGAAATCCAAATAACGCTTTTCTTCTTCTCCTCTCTCGCTATCTCGGGTTTCGTATATACGACATTTCGCTCGATTCTCGTTCTTGCTCTCTACGATTTGTTAGCAAAGATTTGTCTTTTACTGTAAACATATTTTCATCTCTCTCTTTCGCGTATCTTCAGCATTTCTGAGTTCTTTTGCTTTCGCCACAATAACCTCGCAGAAGGGCAAGGAGAAGAATCGGACGAAAGGGAAGGTTCCTTTCGATTGAATGCATAACAACGTTGTTATCGAAATCTTTTTGTTATTGTTTTTGTTCTTATTTCGCTTTTTGTTAGTGACTATGAGTTATATAAGGTTTGTCTTTCTTATATTTTTCCTTTGATCTGTTATTGCAGAGAATAATAACTTTAGCTGATTGTTTCGTGTTTCGTTCCTTTGTAAGTTCGATCTCGTACATAAGGTGGGTCACGTCTGTTTCTCTTGCTTCCTTTTTCTTGAAAACACATTTAAGTTTGCACACAATGAGTTTCTTTGTTGGAAAGAATACATGGAAATGCATGCACGTGACCGTTTGCAGAATTACTTATTTCGTTTTTCATATCCTTTTTATCTGTCTGTTAAAGTTTCGGGTTCTTTCAGCCTATTTGATCTGATTTTTTTGTTTTTTTAAAAAACAAATAATACAGGAGATCTTAAGTAAATAATCTGTTTGGGGACTTTCATTCAATACAATATTAATATATTAATAAAATATTGTTTTATGAGAAATGGCGGCTAAATTTATATCAGAGGACCATACCTTCTAATTAGTTATTCTTGTTAATGAAAAATAGATTTTTGTTAATCAATTTGGAAAGCCTTCCATTTTTTTTTTTTTTTCCGGGGTAAAATACGGTTTGTTCTTTGCCCAACAAATGGTTAAATGGTAGGTTGGTTGAGTTGTTTCAGTTTTTCTTAACCTTATAGCAGAGCTGTTGAGATGGATGGTTTGCATATCTTAATGCTGTGTTTGGAAACGTTTGATGTGATATGGTGTTTGTTTTCGCCACTGATTTCTTTAGTCCTAATATTTGGTTGCGGACTCTGTCCACCTCAATATATTAATGACTTTTAAATGTCAATTTTGAAACTATATTTGAATCTTGACCTTGTATTTGATAAATATTCAAGAAGGTTTGATTTTTAAGTGCAATTATTTTTTTTTGCAAACTTGATGTAGGTGGTCGTAGTAGTCGAATGTTTGATAGCAACTTAAGGATGGTGAAACCTGAAATGTTGATTTGTTAGCATTCATAAAATGACTTAACATCGCCAATGAATCTTTACGAGTTGGGTACATGTGTTTAATGATTCCCCTTCTTCTTCGTAAGGCTAGGACCATCTTGCGTAGTGGCATATGATATTGTTTCCTCTCCACTATGTGGGGCAGTGGATTGTTTTTATCGTACACAAGACAACTGCCTATGGTTCGTATTTTCTCCACCAGACATCAGATATGTGGGCCAGATTTTAACAGTTAATACTATTTTCGTCTTTGTCTTCCCCATTTGTACTTGTATATGCTAGCTTGTGCTTTGTTTTCTTTACTTTTATTTTCATGTACTTAATCCTGTTTATGACGTATATGGGTTAAATATATGTTAATATTTTCCCTTTGCGTTAAGAAGAACATATTGCATTATATTTTCCTCTGGTTTCAGTATTTTTTTTTAAGCTGGACAGTCTCTTTAATATTTATTGATTGTATATTTCTTCAGAGCTTCAAACCCTATTACTTCAATATGCAATTTGCTCTGCATAATAGGATTTCTTTTGTCCTGATTGTCGAAGAGTTTTCTGTAATCATGAGAAAAGACTAAACAAGAAGACGTTTTTTATGACCTCTATTTGTCGATATATCATAAATACAAGAGTTGTGGATGGAGTTTGGATATGATACAAGTTCGTAATTTACAGAAAATAAGTCATCATCATGCATTACCATCTAATTTGTTGGGTGGGAATAACATTAAATGGAAGATTGTAACTTGAGTCTGAAGTCGTAGAAAGTGGAAAAATATTCTTTTCCTGGAGCATCTTTTAAAAAACTCCCTTTTACCAAATTCACGGAGAAGGAAGCTGTAAAGTTTTTGCTTTTTAAACTAAATTTTTCTTATTTCCATTGCTCATTCTTCCAAAAGGAAATTTTCTGTTGGAAGTTTATTGAAATTATTCTGATTCTTATTTGCACATTCTTTCTTTTTGTTCGTGTCTTTCTTTCAAGGAATTTTTTTCATACACATCAATAATTAAATGCTATTAGATCAGTATTCTACAAAGTGAATTTCTTTAGGTGCCTCATGAATTTGAAATTAAGTAGAAGGTGGGAAATTTTCCTAGGTTCCAAAAGCTAATTATACTCTATCCCAAATCTACCATCTGCAGATAGCCTTCTTTTACCACATTCACAAGCGCAGTGGCCAAGAGATGAGAATGCACAGGTGTGGTTCATTTCATTCTGTTCAAAAGAATTGTTGAGACTAAATTCATTGGGCTTTTTACTCACCAGATTCTTCTATGATTAGTGTTCAGGAGCCCACTGCTTGATGGACAGAGTGCCATAGATTACTGACAAGATTATATTGAAGAGGTGGTTCTTTATTGATAGAAGGGTTGGGTAACTTGATAATTGAGATTTGAGGTTGAAGCATATTGCCTTTATTTAGCTTGGACAGGCGGCCATTGAATTTTACTGTCTTTCTACGTTACAAAATGTGGTAATTGTGTTACAAATCTGGATCCAATGGACCTGAAAACTAATCATACTGCTCCTGTTCTCACTGATCCTGCACCCATAAGCAAGTCAAGATTAGTTTTACATTCTGGCCTGATGACGTACCCACCACCAGGAGCTTTCTCGTCTGATTTATTCCTAGCTATTCCTAGGAAGAAAACTGGAGTTCTTGATGATGTTCGCACCAGTTCATGGCTGGACGGTATGAAAGCTTCATCTCACCCTCATAAGAAGGTGATCAAGGAGTCTAACAATGAGGTTGCATCACCCAATTCAGATGTTGCTTACCACACCTGGCTGGTATTTGTCCCCTTTAAGTTTACTTGGGAGTTATCTCGACTGATTTTCGAATAAGTTATTTATGTGACTTATTGCTCCGATTTTTCAGCTTCAATATCCATCAGTGCTTACATATTTTGAGCAAATCATGAATTGTGGAAAAGGCAAGAGAATAGCATTGTTTCTGGATTATGACGGGACTCTTTCTCCAATTGTGGACAACCCTGACTGCGCCTTCATGTCTGATGCTGTAAGAATTGATTCTCAGATAAAATTTCATCTTTTTTTTCTTCATTTTGTTCAACTATATATGCATTGACTCTGGTAATTTTCAGATGCGTGCTGTTGTTAAAAGGGTGGCAAAGTATTTCCCTACAGCAATAATCAGTGGTAGAAGCCGTGACAAGGTAATTGGTTCGGCTCTTTCATTTTATAAAAACTACAACTTGATATTATTTGTAAATCCTTCCCCGGAATTTCTGTTTGTTTGTACATCAAGTGTCATTGGTGGTCCTATGTATTGACTATTGATTGTTCAGGTTTATGAGTTTGTCGGACTAACTGAACTTTATTATGCTGGAAGTCATGGAATGGATATTGTTGGTCCTTTCAAAAGATCTGTATCTAACTATGATCCAAACAATATTAGGTCTACTGACAAGCAGGTAGGGTGATTGACTATTCTGCCACCAGTGATACTCTCTCACATTAATTATGTTTCTGAACTGATTTTTGATATGCTTCCTATGGATAGGGCGAGGAAGTTAATCTTTTCCAGCCTGCTAAGGAGTTTTTACCTATAATCGTTGAGGTGTGTAAATGTCGCTCTACTTTGTCACAAATTACAGTTTCTGTTTTTCATTCTTGAATGTAACATGGCCATTTCAACTGATTCATGTATGAACAGGTCTTTCATTCCCTTGTGGAGAATACAAAGGAAATCAAAGGAGTGATAGTTGAGAATAATAAGTTCTGTGTCTCTGTACATTACCGTAATGTAGATTATCAGGTAGTGTTTTTTTTCTGAACACTTGATTCTTGACTACGTCATGCCTAAGAATGAGTACTTATTTTTCTTTAGTTAAGTAACCTCTGTTGAACCTTTTTTTTCTCGTGTCCAGTATTGGCCAGTGGTTGGACAATGTGTTGATGAAATTTTGAAACAGTACCCACGTCTGCGATTGACTCATGGGCGGAAGGTAATCTTCAAGGCCACCATGGAAAATGATTCATTTTTTTATATCGATACTTTCTGGCTTTAATACACAGAGCACTACTTCTCTAATTAGTATTTCTATTGACCCGTGAGTAGGTTTTGGAGGTCCGACCTGTGATCAATTGGGATAAAGGGAAAGCTGTCATGTTTCTACCGGAATCACTTGGTGAGTAACTGACTTATTTCTCTCATGTGCTTTTGCTGTTTGTGAGATTAATGAGTAGATCATCATTTTTCATGCTGTATTCTGGACGAACTGAAAACAAACCAATATTTCAGGGCTAAGTAATTGTGATGACGTGCTCCCAATTTATGTTGGAGATGACCAGACAGATGAAGATGCATTTAAGGTAATATATATTTGGCCATTGTCTTAAGTTCTTAAGAACTTCCTTATGTGTTAAGCCTGGTTTTGAGACAAAAAAAAATGGGTCCCTGAAATCAGTCTTTGGTTGTTTTCTGATTTTCTGACTGACCAACCTAATGGACTTGTGACAGGTTTTAAGAGAGAGAAATTGTGGTTATGGCATTTTGGTTTCATCTACACCCAAGGAAAGCAAAGCATTTTATTCTCTGAGGGACCCATCAGAGGTACAAGTTTTGCTCCTTATAGAACATTTTTGTTGACCATGAATAATTCATTCACATATGATAAGTTACTTACTGATCATTTGTGATTAGTTCAAGATTGCTGCCGGAATGAATTTTTATAAGAACTTGTATCAGCAAAATTATTTTGTTTTGGGTATTTCCTTTGTTTCTGGCAATATTTCTTGAGGACATTCATCTTCAGGAATTTAGCCAGTCTAAGCACATCTCACTGGTTTCTATTGCCTTTGATTGCTTTTTTCGCCACTGATTTAGATATTATTCTGTTTTGTATCCCAGGTTATGGAGTTTCTCAAGTCATTTGTTAAGTGGAAGCAGTCAAGTGCCCTGTAAAAACTATAATAATAATAATAATAATAATACAATGAAGAGACACATACTATGGTATTATACTTATACGACAAAATAGTTTCTATAATTTACTTTATGGAAATACGTCCCGGAGGTTCTGGAGTAGATTCACATAGAAGACCTCCCATCAGAATTTTAGAGTCTGAAAGGGTTGGTGCCTTAACGGTTTCTGCTCTAAACAACTTGTTTCCTCTAATTGTAAATTCTAACTCTGCTTATCGTATCTTTATTCTTTTTTCTATAACCTTCAGTTTTGTTCAATGGTTCTCCCCGTTGTTGGGGTATATTGTTGATCTCTAAATATTCATTGATTCTTTCAATTATAGAAATTTATGTGTATAAGCTTTCTAACACCCATCTGGAATTTTGAAAAAGTGTTTGGAACATATATTTTTGTTAAATAAAATATAGTTAAAGTGCTTTTTTGTAAAAAAAAAAAGTTGAAGTTGACCGAATAAGTTTGGTACACATAGGATAATTAGAACTTTAGTAGACGAGATCTTGTAGTCTAATTATTTCGTTTTCATAACATACTCTTTATTCTAGTAGTTATTGGCTCATTTCACTTCCCAAATCCCACAATGGTTCATTGATTAAGACTAACTAAATCTTGTCCTTAAGGTGTTGTTCATTGATTTGTCTTATGGTTCATTCAATAATTGAAGTATCGTCACTGCAGATAAAATTTAATAATATTGAATTAAAATATATATATATATATATTTATCTATTTATGTGAAATTTTAAATTACAGCGTTTAAATACAAACATTTGAACTGCGTTATTAATTTAATTACATTGAATTCAATTAAAACTCTATTTGCTTAAAAATTATAATTTGATTTGGGTTTGATTTCATTAATTTTGAATTGGGTGAACAATTTCAAAAAGAACGAATAACAAAGAGTATGGAGTTTCGATCCATCAATTCATTAATAGGGAAGCAAGAAGCCTCATGAGAGCATCTTTATTACTATTCGTGTCTTTCGAGAAGCAAAGCCATAATAATGTTCCACTTATTAAATAATTGCTGGAAGTATCGAGGATGTTAGACATTGAAGGCAATGGATATATCAAAACAAATTAGGGTTCAAGTGGATGGACAACTTTTTTTTTTTTTTTAATTTAATTTTGTTTTTGTCTTTATAGTTATTGATATAAATTGAACTGAATGATGTGAGCACTTGTTATTCACAATCTTGATGACTCCATTGAAGAAATCATGCTCATTAATTGGTTACATAGGTTGTATTGTATTGTAGTGTAGGGTCAATCACAAGTTTCTCATTATATTTCAAACCCTAGATGTTAGCACGTCTTATTATTTGGAACCCATGCAAATTTTGGCGTTATATTTTAATTCAGAAATTGAATAAATTTTGAACATCACGGCGCATAAAAAACTATGTGAATCTCCAATTGCCACGTCTCCAACTTTCTGGTAACAGAGGCATATTGATTGCTCACTATTGGGTGGTGGTGGTTTTCTTTGGCTGAAGTTGTATGCATGTGCATATTGCACGACTTTTGTATCACATGCTTCCCTTGGCTTTATACAAAAGAATCTATAAGAATAAAAAAAAGGGTTCCTTATTAATTGTATCGTCAGTTATTAAGATTCTAAATACATGAAAAAAAAGACATACGTTGTCATATATATCTCTAAAATTAAATAGATGAGTTTGCATAAATATTAGTACTCAATAAACTACTATTTGATCATTCAATAAACTTTATTCTTGTTTTAAGAAAATTCTAAATTAAGGTCCTTTTCATAGTATTTTATTTAATCAAATATCAATTGAAACCATTATTGTTTTATCACTGTCCTATGGGAGACTTGTCATTAATGATTCAATTAAGACAAGACTTTTCTTTACATAAATAAAATACTTATTGAATTAAAATTATAGACGAAGTCAATATTAAAATATTTCGAAAGATTGATCATTAACTTCATCATATATTAATTGGTTATCCTAATTTTGGTGCGTATAGACTTGAGTGATTAACATGTGGCAATTAAATGAATGAGCCCCGCAAAATTGGAAAACGAACAGTGACTCACAATTTAAAACAAGTGAATCGAGAAGAAGATGAAGGGAAATTCAAATAAAATTTTCTTATTGCTGTTGCGTTCTAATTAATACTAATTACTTCATAACCACGACTCTTCTGTATATATATAGACATTCTCCGCGTACTTATCAATTGTACCAAATCAAAAATTAACATGATCAACCAATTATCTAAGATTTTTTTTTAAATTAATAACTAGTTATATTTTCTATATTTCCTGTAATTATTTTTACTTCTGCGGGTATATCATCATGTGGTAATATAAATAGATCATCTTTTAAAATAGGGTAAAATAAGGTGTTTTTGAGACTGCATAGGTCAAAAATCTTTTATTCAATAATATTATCATGACATTTACATCTTAAAATATATTTACTATATGTTTATAACAGTTTTACTTATACCACTTGTGTTATCAACTACTTCTTCTGTATTTTTATTTTTTTATTTTTCATAGAACAAATATGAAATATAACCTAATTTATTTATTTTTTTTCTCATTGTTTGACTGGAGGGTATACGCATGATCCATGAAGAAAATCCTCAACCAACTCAGCAGATGGGTAGGTTTCAAATAAGAACAGTAAAGCCACCACGTTTCTCTTTAGTTTTTCAGTTATGTGAAAGAATAACTTTCTATTTCCACGTCATTTCTACTTCTTATGTTCTACGATTCTGCTTTTCTACCCGTACAAGAAATATTCATTCTTATAGAAACATTATTAAGGTGAAATTTTTTTTTTAAAAAAATAATGTCTTTTATAAGCCAAGAAAATTAAAATAAATTATATTTGTGCTCTAATTTTCTCATTGTCCTTGAAAAAATTGTCTCGTCTCTTTGTTATAGTTATGCATTAACGGCAGACACATGAAATCTCTCTCACCAACTAAATTGGGCAACCACCGATCCTCCTTTACGCACCAGCATTAAATTTTAAAATTCATTCAGCATTATTCACCTCAACTCAAAGATCTACCTAGCAACAGCAAATAGCTTTTATACAGAAACAAGAACACTCTTTTCTCTTCCCTCTTTCTATTTAAACCCAATTTTTCCCTCTCCTCAGTACTTCAACTAACAAAAATATGGACAGCCCGCATCCCTCCCATGCAACATACTACATTCCCTTGCCGCCGGAGCATCCCTCTGTCCAGGAAGCTCCGGTGAATCAACAGAAATCCTCGAAGGGTTTTGCCGTGGTATTTGTCTCGTGGATTTTTCTTCTGTCATTATGTGCATTAATTATAAACCAAAGCCAAGAACCATTGCCATCATCCAACAACCATCCGTCGAGTTCAAAATCGAAGACGAAGTCGTTTTCAAAACCGGAGGCAAGAGGGGTAGCTGAAGGCGTTTCGGCCAAGTCAAATCCGCTTCTTTTTTATGAAGTTGAAGGTTCTTACAACTGGACAAACGCTATGTTCTCTTGGCAAAGAACTTCCTACCACTTTCAACCTCAGAAAAACTGGATGAATGGTAGGTGCAACGAACTAATTAATTAAGCTTTCATTGTTTTCCTTTTAACTTCGTTCCTGAATCACGTGATTTTTTAGATTATAGCTTAGTAGCATAATTTCTATAATTAGTAATGAGATAAAATTTGTACTTTTTCATTGTCTTACTCTATTGCACCATCTGTTCTTTTCTGGGATACTGTATTAATTTATCATTACTTTCTATTTGTTTTTTTTTTGGATTCGGATTGATGATTCAATTTGGTGGGGATTTCTGGATGTTTCCGCTTCAGATCCAGATGGTAAGTATTTCTTAAATCACTTTTCTTTTAAGTGCTTCCTTTGTCTATCAAGTCATACTTATTAAAATATATGTAGTCAATTCAAATACAATGCATTATTATTGGTTCTATTGATATACCGAAAGAACAAGCAATATGTATGAGGTGATTGGATAGATTTTCTTTTATATTTTATTTAGGCTTCGATGATCAATGCATGGGGCTGTGCATAATACATGTGTGTGTCAGAAGTAATGGCCATCCAATAAGATTTGAAACAGTCCTCAACTAGCTCCGCATCGCATAATTCATCTGACAATCAATACCCTCTAATTAACTATTTGTCATCTATCTGTTTGTAAAAAAACTGTCAGTTTTGTACCTTTCAGACACGACACACTAATGAATGAATGCCAAAGACTGAACACTGTATTTGTTTAGTAATAGAAATGATATCATATTACTGGATAATAAATAAAAAACAATAATTATAGGCCAATCAAAGACGCCATACGCGACCTGGCATGATCCGTTGGACCGTTTGTGCGGTCCCCAGTTAATGAGACTTCCTACTGTTTGCTATTTTGGATTGACTTATAGGGGAATGATACAGTACTATGGTGACAGTATTGTACATTCAATTTGTAATTGTATTCTACATTCTTACACTTTTTTCAACACTTCCACTGTAATTCTTGCGATAGTGTATTTTTTTGATGGGTTGTTGAACAAATACGTGCTGACGGATGTGGTACGTTTTTGTAATTTTAGAGCTTCCATTTGGTGACAAAAATTCCATGATTGTAGGTCCATTGTTTCACATGGGATGGTATCATCTATTCTATCAATAAACCCTGATTGTGTGGGGAAACATCACCTGGGGACGTGCTGTATTCTCATTCACTGGCTTTATCTACCCATCGCGATGGTACCTGATCAATGGTACGACATCAACGGTGTATGGACCGGATCAGCCACCATACTTCAAAACTGTCAGATCATAATGCTTGACACTGGGGACACTGAGGAAGCGGCGCAGGTGCAAAATCTTCCATACCCTGCCAATCTATCTGATCCCCTCCTACTTGCTTGGGTCAAGTATGCGGGTAACCCGGTTTTGGTACCCCCGGCTCACATCGGTCCCAAAGATTTTAGGGACCCAACAATTGCATGGCTCGGGCCTGATGGGAAATGGAGGATCGCAATCGGGTCAAAAATTAATAAAACAGGTATTACACCTGTGCACCAAACTACTGTCTTCAGAACTTATAAACTATTGGATGATGTTTTACATGAAGTCCCGGGTACGGGTATGTGGGAATGTGTGGACTTTTACCCGGTTGC
>JAWDEX010000023.1:2971844-2982221 GCA_035221805.1 Trichilia hirta
GATTTATATTTTTTAAAATTTTTTGATAGTCGCATATCTGGTGTTCTTAATTTCAAGCATTTTAATAATTTGGCTACTGAATGCAGGATGGACTTTGGCATGTGGTCAGAAAGCAACAGAAATAGTTATAATAAATGGGATGCAATTTCTCGCTGCACAACGGAGGTTTGGAATTCTTGAAGTCCCATTTGTTACAGCAGTTCCATTTGCTTTTTCACAGAGCTCTATTTTTATTCTACTGGAGAATCCTTATTTTGGGACTGAGCTGTAAATTCTTCATATGTACATTTCTTATTCTAAGTTTTAAGTTCTAGTTTATTACATGAGTATGTTTACCTTAAGCCTATGAACCATAAATTGAAATTTTGCTTCAAATTTTCGAGGATTTGATTATTGAAAAGAACTTTTCTTTGGTCAGTTGATGTAGTTTGCTTGCTGCTCTTTAAAGATTTAATGCCTTATTAGTTAGCGTATAATAATGGGGTCTTTAATTTTGAAATCAAACAATAAATTGAGTTTTGGCTTTGTTGATGATTGTGAAATTTGTGGTGGTAAACTTTTACGTTTCTTCTGTGTAGGTTTACCCTGGGGGATGGACAGCAATACTTATTTCTCTTGATAATGTTGGAGTGTGGAACCTGAGAGTAGAAAACCTGGATAGATGGTATATTGGCCAAGAAACATACATGAGAATTGTCAATCCAGAGGAAAATGGCAATACAGAGATGGGCCCCCCTGATAATGTTTTATATTGTGGTGCCCTTCAAAGCTTACAGAAGTATTTATCTGAAGCCTTCTTATTAGTTATCAATACTATCTCTATTCACTTTTGAACAACATGGTTAACGCTACCTCTGTCGATCTTTCAGGCCACAGAAACATTCAGCTGCGATGTCACTTCTAAGAGGAATCTCGAAGCTGGTTCTTATTTCATTGATGGCACTATCTGCTATAATTTTGTTCTGCTGATAAATCCTTTCGCTGAGAGGTGAAAACTGCAGTCTTGGCATGGTTCCGTTGTAGGTAGTAAACTATTTGTTTTACGTTGTTTAGAATAGCCCCACGTAGTGAGTCTTGTTTGTACAAAGCTTCATTGTTTTCATGACATTTTTCCGGTAAATCTTTTTTTCTTCAAAATTGTTAGGTGACTGGGGATTCATCATTCTTTATGTATTCGCAAGTTGCATACTGATGATGATTAACCCATTTTCAACAGCATTTGACAAGACTTTTTTATACCCTGAATTTACTCAACAATCATATACTCCATGGCCTTCCCAAATTGCTTTTTTGTTTAAGATGTTTTGGGCACACTTGTAGGCCACAAAATGGATTGATGTGGGATAATTTTTTTTGTCATCATTTTGGTAATGATATCAATTATGCATCATTCAACAGGAGGACACGATTGATCTTGATGGTAGAAAGTAAAATATAATTGGATACATATACATTATGTCTGCTCTTCTATTGAAATACAATTTTTTAATATTTAGGTTATTAATTGAAAAATCACTGATTTGAATTTTACTTAAAAATGGTGATCTTCATCTAAACTGAAGTGTTGTCGAAATTTTGACTTCAATAGGAAAACTAGGAGGTATTCAATAGGGAAACTGCTCCCTGATTTAATCTCTGAAAAAGCAATTAATTATTAGTTATATCACACATTTCTTTGTTAGTTTTTAAAAAAATTTATTCGAATAATCAAAACTATTTCCCTTTTTCAAGATTAGGAGACAGTTTTGGATTGTTTATTTAAAAGCTTCATTTCAAAATATGATAACTAAACACTTATCTTTCTTTCTGGATTCTTTAAATTTTTGTAATTATTAATAAAAATGCAGTAGATGGTGGCAATTTGTACTTGAATTACAAACTAATTTCTTAAGAAAGATTGGTAAAAGCTCGTTAACTCAAACCGTCCTGTGTCAGTTGCCTTCATGAAATTAGCCAAACAATGACACCATAAAAAAATTTTAGCTTCTAATATCATGCATAAATATTTATTGTGTATATTTTGATTAATTATAAAGGAATAATGTATACCACAAGAATTCATTGAAAAAGTATATTACATGGAGATTTCTCAACTCTCTTAACCTTATGAGAATTGAGGAGTGATTGTACATAGTGTTTGATGGATTTTCCGAACTGTCTGTTTGTAGACCTGTTCGATCCATTCCTTGTGTCCTGTGCAAATTGCCGGCCTGACCTTGTGCTTGTTCTCCAAAATTTTGAGACGACTCCAGCCGTATCTAAAAAAACGAAAAATTTGTAAGAAAAATTGAAGTGTATTTTTCAAGATTTGATGAATGTCATAATATATTTAAGATTTGTGGCATTATACTTTATAAGTTACAGGTATTTATTACGCTATTTTATTTCGACATGTGATGATGGTGGAGTGAAGTTACAGGCATTTATTAAAACCTAAACGTTTTCTCCCATTAAGAAAAGAATTGGGATGACTCCATGGGAAGCGTCAGAACAAATAATCAAAGAAATTAAAGGCTTATCCAGCTTGTCCATGACTGCGTGTAATATATTAATTAGTTAACAGTTTACCAGTTTTTCTTATGTTCGGGAGAATTAATTATGAAAACTCCGAATGCCTGGACCAAGCTGCCTCCTCGTGGCCCGGAAACATCAAACAATAGATTAAAGAGCTTGTGTCTCCTTTGTGGCAGCCATGGATTGACCTCTCTTTTCTTTCCTTTTCACTTTCTCAAGCTCAGTCTTATCTTCTGGAATAACTCTTCCTGATCATCCCATGAAAAACTCAATGCTCTATAATATTACGTAGCAGGATTATCCTATTGAGATGTACCTTAATTACCTAGTTCATCCTTCTTTGTTCTGTATAAAATTTGACTTTGCTTAAATAGAGCTTCAAGGTTTTATAAAGAAGTAATATACGGAGAAAACTGTGGTTTCTATAAAGATTGAAATCAGGATATCTTTATTTCACGTGAAAATATTTCATATATACAAGTGTCTGTTTTAGGACCTTTAGCATAACTATCATAGCTATAGTTATCTTCCTAATCAAGATAAAGTACGTTAATCTGATAAGAGCAACGATAAATAAAATTACAGTATAAAGCATACATAAACATAATATGTACACACATGTTAGGACAGTAGTTATTATGTCTTAATAGTTTCTGACAATTTCGGGGGCAAATAGGGCAAAGAGCTTATGTACTTCGCAGTATAATTTATACATAGAAATTAATTTTCCAGTATATGGTTTTCAATATGGGGTTTATATGCAATGACATAGAGAGAGACTGAAGTTTAAGAAAATGTTAGTGGATGGAGGGGCATAATAGCAGGCACGTGGAGTTGTTCCAGAATGTGAAAAATATGATGTTATCTTCTCTCACAAACAACATTTTAATAAATCCCTAATTATTCAGTCACCCACAATCACTGCCTTCTTCATTTCATGCGCGCTGGTATCTTTGACTTCCAACTGCAGTCACCCTTTCGCTTTTTCTCTCTGTTCGAGTCAAAAACCTTGATTAGGAGAAGAAACTGTCCACGTCAAAACTGAGTCAAAGATAAGCACTGACTCCAACGTTAGCGTCTATTTTTTTTCCTAGGATTGCTTCGGTTCATTAACAGTCCCTACAGAATGTGATATATGAGTTCATGAGTAGACCACGGACAATGAATATGTCGTTTCAAGAAAATGCTTGAAAATTACAAACAAGCTTTGACTTCAACACAAGTAAAAAATCCATCCATATAAATAATGCAGGGAATGTTTCATACTAGGATCAGCTTCCCAGCTTCTCTTTCCCTGCTGGTTCGTTTAGAGCCTACAGAGTTTCTTAATACTAACTTCATTCAATGCGCATGCTTGGCATTCTTTAGCCAATCCAAATTCACTAGTATATATCTCACTGCCTTCACTCTCCATATGAGTGAAGCTAGACTCTATCTTTGTCTTTCTATGGCAGGTAATGAATTTACTTAAACAATTATATCTTTTATATGATCAACATGTGAAAGGTCATCATAGGTTATTAAGTTCTAGATATCTTACTTGTCTGTCTATTTAAAGATTTTAAGCTTAATCTTCATTTTCAAGAGTTGTTATTTTGCTTTTTTCAGTTATCTTCTTCTGTTCTGTCAATAAGTCTCTACTTGATACGGGTCGTTTCCAGAAAATGATCTTTTCTTCCTTTGGGTTCCCATTTTGCTTGTCCTAGTCTCCTTGGGAGGATTACAGTGATTAACTTTGTTATTCCCTTTTGTTTCATGTTTAATCCCATGTTTGTTGTTAACATATCCATGCCTACTCTTTCTATTAATTAAAATACTCCTATAATAGAGTTTTAATTAGAAAAGAAAACTTTAATGCACAATGAATTATATGCTTGAGTGCTAATTGGTTCAACTAGTAAAATCTTTGGAAACTGGTACAAGAGATCTGGAGTTCTTGCAAATTCGCTCACATTAGGATGGGGAGGGATTTGGGTTATTTTTTTTGTACGAACTATGAAAAAAATAAAAAAATATGTATTGATGCACTATTTGTTAGCCATACACTTGGTCTTCTTGCCATGCATCTATGCACTATGTGCTCCTTTTATTATGTAATTAATGGGCAAATCTATACGCTGACTGGGTAATTATATAAACTTAGGGTCCATGCTTATATTTAAAATCTCGATCATTGATATTCGATTAAAGTGAAAATTTTAAGCAGCTTTCAAATAAATCAGAACTTAATAATGTTCAAGCAGTTGAATCCATCTTTTTCTGGTGGCAAATATTCCATTCGTGATCTGGCTGTTTCAATCACATTTGTTTGCCATCTACGCTTTAGAAAGAAGTGCAAATGTGCTGTTGCTATACTTCTCAGCAAAGCATCCGGTGCAATATCATTGATTTACCGTACATTTTGCAAAATTTTATTGCTTGCTAGGAAGACAACATATCATTTCAAATTTAATCCCATTTTCCTTTAATCATCAATCATATCAAGCTTTTTGAATTTTTATTTTTTATTCTTGTTTTTCTCTAGAAAATGGTAGGATTAGGAAATCAATAGAAGCAGAAATTCAATACGTTGCAACAAAAATAAAATAAAAAAAGTAATTGTAAATTTAATATATTAATTTCATCTAGTTGAACATGCAAACATATCTCCAATGGGGTACACAGTAAATTCCATAAACAGCCATGTGGCTGTTAGAACATAGGCTCGATAATGCCCTTTTACATCAACACTCACCTTCACATTCAACCTAACTTAACATTTAAAGTTAATACTAGTTTAATTTGCGATATATTAACTTAATACTGCTAGAAGCTCAACAGTTAAAGTTATATTTTTTTAGTTTTCATTATTTACAGGAATTTAGAAGATTACTTCACTTTAATTACCTCTGAACTGAATGTCCTATATTCAGCATATACTGTCTGATAATTATTAGGAGTAAGTTGTCACTTCCATAGATCTATTTGACAACTTGAAGTTGAGGCTGAGGCATTTTCCGGCAACATTTGTTGCTTATTTGGCTGACTAACCAGTATGTTTGTCTGCTCATTTGCCCGAAATATATTGCTGGCTGCGCTTGAATAGTTATTTTCCTTAGAAGCATCCTCTTGGCTGAGCTGAGAAGCCACAAACTTGTCAAGAACTCGCCAATCTGTGACTTGATCTACTGCCTGTTCATTGTTGTCTCTTCTATACAATGAATGCAAGTCTTGTTCGTGGGTTTGCTGCATATGTCCTTCATGTGCAAGTGATGCAGACTGCAGAGTGCTTGCATGGTTTATATCTAGACCATACGCAGCCAAAGAGTTGCAGTTTACAGTGGCAGCAGTTTGCAGCAGTTTTGGGCTCTCTAAATGTGGGAGCTGGAGAAAGTGTTCATGAGGAATTTGGTACGGCAAATCTAGCTCTTTCTTGCAGCCATAGGGAAGATGGTAAGCCAAATTATTCTGAGAAGTTGGCTTTGGTGAATCTAAGTCTTGCATGAATGAGACATGATCATCGTACCAGCACGGAGTTTCATGCTCACTCACTTTCCTCATGGTAGTTATTCTCTTCTTGAACACCCTACACACAACCCAACCTTCTTCCTGATTCAATTTACACAAAAATCTTATTAGTCATTGTTGTAAACTAGAGCAAATTTCTTCTGTGTTAGTGCTAAAAACTGATCTGTTATCTAAGATTCAGGTTTAGTACACCAATCTGTTAGAAAGCTTGGCAACATGGAATAAAATAAAATATGCACATTACTAATCCCTGAGTCATAAATTCATAATATATAATATATAACTTAATAAAAACAATTAACTCTCTAAGGATACATTCTCTTGGATATTGGACAAAAAATTCAGTAACTTGATAAATCTTTTGATTGATTTGTTATCGAACAAACATAGTAAAAAAACAAAAAGTTTCTGCATACACACACACACACACACATTCTCTTCTATTAGTGAGAGTAACCGATTTCAGTTTTTATACATGGCGATTTAAGATATAAGAGAAATGAAGCTTATTATATCAATTAAACAAAAAAGATTTAATATTTATTTCGGAAGGGAACAAAAATTATTTAATTGTTTGTTGATAAAATAGCTCTGCATTTGGTTAATATTGGTGGCATTCAACGTGTCTGTTTTTTTTAATAAATATAATTTTTTCCGCTCCCCGCCTTGTATTTGTCTATGTGGCTCTTGCTTGTTCAATAAGTGTCTACTTCACCTACAGGAGAAGTTCTTGCACTCAAGGTCACAGTGCTCTCAAATATGAATCCTAACACTACATTAGAGAAAGCAAGAGAAGCATAGACCAATTTTAACTTAAAAGAGTTGGCAATGTAAGTGAATCTCCCAGTTTTGTATAGATTACGGGTATGTTTGGTATTATTATCTCTTTTTGAACTTTGAAAGTAAAGTTAAAATAGGTGTTCGATAATAATTTTAGTGTACTCCAGTTATATTCAACCAACTCTTAATATTTCAACTTTTATTTTACAATAAATATGAAGAAAAAACAACTATGTGGCCACTACATTTAAATACCAAAAATGATTTAAATTCAGAATTTCTTTTAGTTAATTTTATTGCATATATATGAAGTTTTGAGACTGTAAGTATACTTGCCTGTGGAGTTCCATTTTCATCAGTTTCAAGGCGGTACTCATGCATAATCCAGTCCGACTTTTGTCCATTGGGAGCTCGACCTTTATAAAAGACTAAGGTCTTCCTCATCCCAATCAAGTCATGCTTAGAATAAATAGCCTTGTCTCTTCCTGTCGCTTTCCAAAATCCTACTGCAGTGGCTCTATTTGTGCGAGTTCCAGTTGGATACTTCTTATCTTTATGGCTAAAGAAATACCATTCGTTTTGCTCATCTGTCCCTATCCTGCATATCTCTATTCATATTTTCAAACATTGCACAAATATAAGTTATGTGATCCTTTAAATTCTTAACTTTACTTCATAAAAATTGTAAGAATTGTCCTGTGCACTACCTTGAAGATCCCAAGGCTCAATTTTATAGAGGTCTACATCTTTAATCACATCAAGGTCAATCCTTCTCGAAGTGACCTTGTTTCTAAGGTAATAATCAACTAGTTCTTCATCAGTAGGATGGAACCGAAAACCAGGGGGAACATTTGAAAATGCATTCATCTTATCCTGCTCAAATCTTGAGTCCTGCAATCCATATTTCAGGAAACTTCATAAGCATATATCTTTTATTGCATGCATCTTATGGATAAAAAACTAAAGGATGTACAAATTTGAGTGTAATATAGAAAGAATATTAATTCTATAAAGCATTTAATTGATGAGAAGCTTGCTATTAATTTCTCTCTAATATCAAATTTTGAAAGTTGAGATTGAGAAAATTAGTTAATCATTGTTATCTGTCTGAAGTGAACCAATGACGTTGATGTGTTTATTAATGGATTGTCTTCGTGAAAGTTTAAAACTGGTGATAGCTATAGAAAGACAAAAATGTTGTAAGAACAAATGAAACTTAAGACAAAAGGCTATGTTATGATCCATTCAGATTACCAATTAGTAAGAACTCTCTTTTTGACCTCTAGAACTGTCCTCTTAATTCCTTCTCACACGACAGGCATGATCTTGAAGTATAAGATCTTTGTTAATATGTGTTTGTGAGTGCGCACACATATATTTAAGACCTTTCTTATGATGAAATAAATTCAATAATTAAACCAGAAAGTGAATTAAAAATCATAACAAATTTATTTTCTCTAAAATAAAAGATACATTTAATATGTATCCATATAACGTATCTAGGCATGCAAACTCAAAATAACTATATAATTCAATTTTATTTTATATACTTCTGTCATATGCCTTAAAAATAATGTCTTAAAATAACCTCGAAGAAGAAATGAAGCTACACTATAACGTTCATGAAGAAGATTAAATATTGATTACTGTTTTCCCCGAATAGTACTGAATATTTGAGTCAAAGGAGAATAATGCGGGAACACAATGGTCTTGGAATATTATTTTATGAAAATAATAGACTCAATCTTTTTACTTAATTGAATGGTTATGATAGCATCGAAACATGTAAACAAGATTATTAACTTGAGAAAAGAAGAAAAAAGGAAGCTCTTCGTGAGCTTACAATGGTATATGTAATTTATGCACATTTGTAAATAAATAAATACAACAAATATTAAATGGACAACATTATCATTGTCATTACCCGTAGTTAAAATTGATGAATGCTATATAGCCAGTCAAAAATTTATGAAGATAAATAAACAAAATCATGTTTGATATTATGTGTATATTTCATTAACAAATTTTAAGGTCACATAATATCCTTGCTATTTTTTTTGTTCATCAAATGATTCTTTTGAATATTATTTCACATTGTGATGAACAATAAATTTTGAAATAAAATTTCTTGTATTGATATCGAAGATTGATTGTAAGAAAAGAAAAAGAATATCAATTGAACAAATGATATTTCAGTGAAAGACCAATAAGCGGCACAAAATGGGAGGGGAATTATCAACTGTCAGCGTGATAATGAAAAAGTGAAATGTAATAATGAAAGATTCAACTAGTTTATTTATTTATTTATTTTTTGGTTTAGCAAAAAATTGGACATTTCTTTGAAGCTCCTCTCGAATCTAACAGCTCATATCCTTGTTCCTGTTACATTACAAAGATAAGTTGTGGGAGGAGGAAGACGTGTAGCACATACAAGAAAAGAAAAATCAAATGGAATATTAGCTTGTTGGTTGTGAGTTCCTAGTATGGAATATTAGCATTTTATCAGCCTGGCAATTAACTCATGCTAGCATGGCTTGAAAACGAAAGTGATGAGAGTTTCTCATTTGGTTATCTCTTTTATATATATATATATATATATATATATATATCTGCTCAGAGTTTTAAGACTATAAAGAGAAAACAATAAAGGCCAAGAGTAGTGGTGATATTATGAGAGGAGAGATGAAGTATATGAGATTAACAAGAATTATTATCTTGCTTTAACTGTTGATAATGATGATTTTACAGTTTATCTGGATTGCAATTTATAAATTATCTCAAGTTTCAAACACAAAAATCCGACATATCAGAACATAATAATCAACATAAAATATATTGTTTCAAAAAATAATAATGATGATCAAGAAGAGAGAGAATTCACAAACCAAGCAGCCGAGATCCCTAGCCCTTGTAGCACAACAGATCTGGGTTGATTGAAATCTTCTTACACGATTCAAATCTTCTAGTTTCCAATACCAAAAGAATCAGGGGTTCTTGGCTACGGAATTCACTAGATGAGACCGGTTCTCTAAACTCAAACAAGAAACAAGACAATAAAAGATAGAAGTGTCCTCGGGAATTGAACCCCAACTGTGTTTGCACGAAAATGTCGAGAAAGGCTGTCTGGTTGTCGAATCAGATCCCGAGGAAGGAAAATAGCACAAGACAGAAAAGGCTGCGAGGAATGGAAGAATGGAGAACAGGTAGGGTTAAATAAAAAGGGCAAAAGGTAAACATGAAGTGATTGACAGAGAAAAACCTAATGATCTGAAATTATTGTCTAACTCAGTTGCTTAACATTTCTATCAATATCATAAGCTCTCATTTTCTTTCTCTATCAGTTTGCGCTAAATTGGTGCATAAGCTTTGGGCGGGAAAAAAGGGGGCGCAAAATAGGCTGATAGAGAGAGAGAGAATTAGGGCAAGCTAAATCCTCTTCTTGCTTCCAACTCAACCCGCAACTGAAAGAGACAGAAAAAAAGAGTATTTTGAATAAAGAATATCTGGATTGAATGAATATATGAAAGAACGCAATGAATGAAAAAGGCAAACGGTGATGTCAGAGGAACTAACGGC
>JAWDEX010000023.1:2988336-3000717 GCA_035221805.1 Trichilia hirta
ATACGATATTGGTGGTGACGTAATAGAACAGCCACCAGCCAAAAGTTTACACGCACAGAAATTAACACTCACTGAAAGTGGGGATCGTGGCCCCAGTTCTGTGAGCCCTAACTCCATTTCCCAGTCCCTACCATTTTCCATTTAACTGCTGCGATAAAAAACTATATGATGATGTTGGAGTAAGGATGTTTGGTGTAGCAGCAACGTGGTGTAGCCATTTAATTCGTTTATTTTTTTTTTCTTTCTGAATTGGATGTCTTATCTTTTGACTTTTGTGGTTATACGCATACTGTTACTTATCATTTCATTGGATTTGAGCAAAATGTTAAAAGATTTAGTGATGCATCAAATTCAATAAGCTCATAATTAATAATCTCTGTCTTATGTGGTAATTAAATTTAGTTCATAATTCATATTTGCAATATTATATATATGTATATATTTTGTTTTCAAAGCATGCAAATCTCTCAACTAATATCCATATCATTAGACTGTTTAGTCACTTAAGCACGTTAGCATCATCATCTCCCAATTGAACTGATAAGCATCTTAGCAGACAATTAATTGGAGTTCGTCGAAAATTTCTTTTGATGATGTCAAAAAAGTGTGGAGGATAACCAAAAATGTATCAGGCAAAAAGAATAATAACAATTATAATAATTTGTACCATTAATATTAGACATGCCATAATACACAATACCCAGATAATTCTGTTGACAATTATATTTTGAGTATTTGATTTGAAATGCCTTTTCCAAATAATTTGTCATAATTTAATTTTATTTGAAAATTGAATGTCAAAAAGTGTACAAGAGTCTAACATCCCAATCTCATTTTTAGTTTATATTAAAACATACTGATGCGTTTCACATACATTGTGTCAAATATCAATGCAATTCATACACTCACACTCCGATAACTGAAACAAAATATGTGTTTAAATCTTGTCCAAAATATTAACATTCACTTTATTTTGGTAAAACTCTCCTATATACGACTGCTTAGCTTGTTCTATGAGCTGCAAATTAAGTTTATTAGCAAAATTATCCTTTACTTATCATACTAAAATTAGGATAATAATCAAGTTAAGTCTAGTTGATACTGTAAAATATTCGAACTCGACTTGATTTAAAAATTTAAAATTTAAAACTAATTCGAGCCCGATTGAGTTTATATTTTTTATATTTGATTTGATTTGTTGAGATATTTAATATACTTTAATTTAAATCGATTATGTTAAATACTTATTTTTTAAAATTATTATTATAAAATTTATTTACTTTGATTTAGTTTTATTATATTTCTAGTAAATACTCTATTAAATTTGAGAATTTAATGATTCAAATATTAAATATTGTATTCGAACTTGAATCAAAGAGTCATTTGATCTACTTAACTTCGAAATTGACTCTATTATTACCTAATTAAATTTAAAGATTTCTCGATGGAGTACGAATAATTTAAGAGTAACTTAAGTAGCTTGCACTCTTAGAATGGTATCGACCCTATGACTTGGATTATTCAACGTATCGGTTTTGCTCGTGACTAGCAACGGCCATAATGATCCATTTTTTATATACGACTTGTTCAGCTCAAGCACATTGCTAGCGAGGTCGATCCCCGTCTAAACAGCTTACAGTTTCACACCGTCCCGTCCCAGTTTCCAAGGGCAGTTTGAGAAATTTATTATCAAATATCTGGACGGCCACAAAGGTTAAAATGTCTGGTTCTGTTACTAACCTTACATGAGTAGGCCCCACATGCAAGTCGATCCCACCAACCAACCTGTGATACGAAGAAAGTAACAGTTCTCCAAATGTGAATTAAGCCGGCTTAACTTCAGGAGCCAGCCAGATGAGCCTGAGGTTAAAGTTAGAGTGATGGAAAGCGGGTCCCACGTTGAGAAATTAATAATGATAGCCTGGGTCACTGGAAGTGGCGGCTTGCGGTCCGGCGTGGGCTAGCCACTATCATTAGACTCGCAATTTGGTGTGGGGCTTCTGGGGGCCTTGGGCTGAGTTGTAATGTGGGTCCCTCTTTTATGGTCCCCCTGTGGAGCCCACTGAACTCTGCTCGTGTGTCACACTCCACGGGCTATAGTTGGGCCCATCGCATTATACACGGCCCAACGCTGTTACTTTATCAGAAATTTACACGCGGGAAAATTACTTGTAAATTATTATGCCTTAGTTTAATTTATTGTCCAATCAAATAATAAATGTCTTTTTCACTTGAATTTTAAAATAAATATGATACAAGTCAAATTATATTTTATTGGAAATATTACATACGAGCATGATCGGTATATTAAATTAAAAAAAGCATAATCAGTATATTAGATTAAAAAAGCATGACCAGTATATTATTAATGATATTATTTATTTGAAATCTTTTTAGGTAACAATTTATCAAGACATTCTACTTTTGGTGCCAAATTAACTTTGGTTCAATTAAGTAAAATAAACGTCTGACATGCTTCGAAATTTCATTTCACGGTGTTACCTTCCAATTTTTACATCACATTAAATTTAATTGCACATGGTCAAAATCCATTGGACAGAATGCACCCGCGGAGTACCCAATTAGAAACGAACTCTTGCCCCTACGGTAATAACGAAGGCGCAGTTTGAGTTTGAGATGTGGGCTGAATCAAATGGGTCCCATATTTTAATCATGCGTTCTCGAGGTTGTCATCTGTTTCGTTTCGGACGTTTCGGTAGGGTAGAGGAATTCCGTCATGATCTCACGTGTCACCGTTTGGATGACTGAACTTCCCCGCAACCAATAGGGATGCGGCTTCTCTAAAATTCAACGGGTCCCACTTAGATGTCATCATAGCTATTCCTGCTGGTTCACCCTATCGCCTATAAATTAACTTCAATCGAATCAAGATGTTCCACGTGGACGAAATTCTCCTTATTGGGATTAAATGAAATTGTAATTAGTTAACATAATATGGTGGTTAGTTAATTTAATAATGATCAACTCTCTTCCTGTTTTATAGAGTAATCAACTGTTAATACCTGGTTTTGCCTTTCTTTTTTCTTTTTACAATTTGTATCATTAAATTTATCAGTTATGGTAAATGATAAAATTTTTATTTATACTTATTTGACTATTTATAATTCAATCCAACGAATTCTTAACCATGTTAAACAAAGAAAACTATATCCACAACATTAAATTCATTTTCTTTATGCTTTTAATAATTTTCATGATATTATATAAATACATTCTACGAGATTGTAAAAATAAAGGGCTATTGAAATTTTTTTTCTCTTGACGACAAGAATTGATCTACTATCCTCCATTGAATAATACAATAAATAGCCTTTTGCTAGCTAAATAATAAAAGCCAATATGGATAAATTGTAAGTATTCAAAATGAGATTACTGAGTAGTTCAAATGCATGGAGTGATGAAGTTAAATTTCTTATCTGTATAGTTCTTATATTCAAAACTTAAACTTACAAGCATTAATCATGTAACATTACTAGGTTACTTGAATAGGAATTTATGAAAAACTATAATTAGTTGGGGCTAGAGAAATATAGGGCAATATGGGAATTAAAAATAATAATTAAAAAAGAAAAAAAGAAATATCTAAAAGGTATAATGTACCACCTGCCTGAAGTATGGAATACTCAATCTCAGTGTATGAATACGGGGTAGGTCATATGTGAAAGAGAAATTATACATATATAATCATTTGGTTTAGAGAATTTAATAAGAGAGTCTACCAGCTGCTGCTCTCAATAATACCAAACTTTAATATACAAAAAGAATTAAAGCAAACCCATGATAAAATCAAACTCTTTGTGTGAACTAAAGGTCATCCAATTTCAGGAGTATGTAATTGTAACATTCAAGTTATCTCTTGAATTCTATGCAATCATAGCTACCAAGCTAGGATGAACAACATCACAGTGCATACATTGGTCCCCAATGGTTCATATATTGTACAACTTTCGTATAAGATATTTTTGTTGCTTAATTATTCTTCATATAATTTTCTTTCTAAATAATATATCAATGAATCCTCTAGGATATTTATATTATTTTATTATATACTTTTCTTCATATGATTCAAGGTTTGTTTGATCAGCAATTGAAGACAGGAATATATATATTGTTGCATTTAACTAGGTTTTCCTTTTATCTTCCCTTTGTTTTGCCATCACAGGAAAATTTGATTTCACAATATAGAAAGGATTAATTTTCACGGCTTGTTGTATGCTATCGCATAGCATTTGAAGAAAATAAATAGTACACAATAATCTTACGAAACACAGATTTCAAATTTCGCATGCCCTTCAATTCAATTTGTGCATGCGTGCGTCATTCATTACTGAATCCTGTATTTTCACCATCAACTAGTTTACTCCAAAATAAGTTATAATTTTGTTTGCAACTTGCACCATTTTTTTGTTCTCTTTTCTATGGTAACTTGGAAATTAAGTGCACCGTATTGACGGTCTTTCGTTCTTCTGAAGCTTCTTCTCTTTCGTGCACTGAGAGAAATGGCTAAGAATAAGTAGAAAAGAAAAAAAAATAATGGTGAAAAAGAAATATTTATAACACATCTTAATGTTGTAAAACTCAAATTCGAAGTGTGTTGAACTTTTCTTCGTTTCAATTGTCTCTTGCAACACAAATAATAACCAAACGATACTAAGTTAATTGAGTAGAATTTGCTAACAAATTAGGCAATAAGACACACAAGAAAGATATTTAAAGAATTGATTTACTCTCCAAGTATTTATTCAATTGCAATTTAATAGCAAAATAGAAAAAAGTAGTTATAATATGAGAGAGAGTTGCTCCCCATGTGGGTGAGAAGCACTCGCGTTCAAAATGACCTGAAGTCATTAATTATAAGAATTACGGGTCACACCAAAAATAAAATGACGTAAATTTTCATAAAGATAGATGACTTGACTTAAGGTGAATTTCAATTTGGATATTAAAATTTTAGAGACAAGAATGGTAAACTCAAGTACTTTAAATTGTGAGTATATTTAATTTTTTATTATTTTTGAATGTTAATACAAGTTTAGTTTAAATTGTGAGTATCCAACTAACTAATTTCTCATGCTTAAGTTAGTTAATTTTTAGTAGTTTCTTAAAATATTGAAATATTTGCAGCGAATATTCATTATGAAATTTAATTTTTGTGTCAGTAGAATTTTAATAGACGGCAAATTCTTCATGCATGGCTATGACAGGTGCTTAATGAGTAACAGAAAATCGTGGTGAGTATGAGATTAGTGAATTCAGTGTTAATCTAAGTTTTAAGTGAGCAAATTTACGGGTGTAATTCATAATTAATAAATAAAAAGTATTATAAAAATAAATTTAATTCAATGTAAATAAAAATACCCACATGTTAATATTTTTTAAAAAAATTAGATAAATTTCAATAAACACTGCATTCTAAATTTGATGTAAATAAAAAAACACAAGTCTTAATTTTACTTTTTAAAACGAATCCGCAACCCCGTGAGAACTATTATTAAATTCGAGTAGGCCGGGTCTAACGCCCAATGCTCCCCTTATTGCCATTCTTAATCGTGGATAGGTGATGTTGCTCTAGGTCCACATATGATCAAAAACAGTATTATTATTTTAATAGCAACGTTAAGAATATAACTATTTTATAAAAATTTATATCTACAAATTAATATGACATAATAATATTAAATAATAAAATTACAAAATTAATATATTTTATAATAATAATAATAAATAATATGAGTCAAATAAAATGAATATTATTTCATCATGTTTGTGTATATACATGAGTTTGTGAAAAAAAATAAATTGTATTTACTCTTCTTTGAGAGCTTTTATATTTCCTTATTTTTTTAAAAAAAAAAAATTTGAAGAAAATTAATCATGTGACAATTTTGATATACATTCTTAATAAATAGATATTTAATCAATCAATGAATCCTAAATTAAATTTTTACTCACATCTTTTAAACTATACAAAATCTTAATTTTGATTCTTTCTATTTTAAGAATTAATAAAAATTATTTTATATTGTTTGAGGAGGTATCCACTTATAATGACCTTAAACAAACAACACCCATTTAGCATTTAGTAAAATTATTCCATAATTTAAATAATTTTAAGTAAAGTAAAAGATATTTAAATTTCTAAAATTTAATTAAAAATATATTTTAATTTTATTAAGTTAGAAAATATTCATATTTACTCCTATCCACCAACATTTTCTCTATTTTAGATATTTTTCAGTGTTAAAACTAATCTTAATATTGTATAAAATTTAAAATATGATGATATAGATAACAGCCAAATTAATTGTATTAAAACATGTCAAAAACCAATAAATAAGAGTAAAAATAAATATTTCTTCACTTAATAAAATAAAAATATCCTTTGAACTAAATTTTAAAACTATAAATATCATTTTTTTTTCTTTTAAATAATGGAAGTTTCTAAAATATTTCAAGAAGTTCTAAATTCCCACAACACAGATTGAAATCGTGCAATATTAATCCATGTAATTTACTTTAAATTTTTATAATTTAGTAATTTCTAATTTTGGGTTTATAATTCAATTCTACAAAACATTCATTGTAACAATTAAAGATTCATTTAAAATTTTCCTATCTGAACAAAAATTTAGCCAATTTAAGCTAAAACGGAATAATTACCTAGAGATGACGTTGCAAGAATTAATTAGAAATGTACTAAAAATGGAATTCACAAGTTTAATATAACGATTCACTTGTTTTATCCTCGAACAATAAGTTTCTAATTCTGACCAAAAAGAGAATATTTACAAATAAAACTAATTTACAAATTACACATCATCTTCTGATTGGTTAATAGGGTCATCAACACAATGAATCATTATTCCTCTTTCAATTGCACACGCACACACACCTTAAATGATCAAAACTATCGGTCCAATTAGAATGCCTATAGTGAATGATAATACGCAATATTCCTTATAATAATAGTGTTTTTGTCACTTTCATTTTCAAATCTTACCTAAAAGTAAATTATTAACATAACCTAGAAGAGTTTTAATGATTTCAATTTGGTTTGGATGTCAACTTCAAGTTAATAATACCAATTATTATAACTATAGATCATTATATGAATGAGAAATACGAACAAATAAAGGATACAATAATAGTGGAAATTGGAATGATTATGGGATTCCTGTTTCTCACCATGGATTCAGACAATTTAAATAGATATTCATAGATTATGATATCATATTATAAAATTAAGTGGACAGTCAAAAATTTTTTATATAATTTTTTACACATTTATTATTATTAAATTATTTTTTTTAATTAGTTGAGATTGTATATATATATATATATTATAATCAATGCCAATGATTGAATATATGTCATCAATACAATAGTTGAAAATTGTGCTATTTGCGTTGGAAAAGTAGTGCCATTATCCTCGACCTTAGTATAATTTTAATGTTTTTTTTAAATATATTTAAATGTAAAATTTATTATAATGTTTTTTTGAGGGCCCATAAGCTAATTAGTTTTATTGACGATCCATAAGCCCAGATAAGCTAAGGTCCAAAAGATGTGTAGTTTTTATGAATGTGGTAATGGGCCTAAATATTATTTCATCGGGCCGACAGAAACTTATTAAAATAAGAATGCAGTCTTCAGAAAGATACTAAAGTTGAACTTCAACTTCGACCCCACACTTTTGGACAGTCTTGATTTAAATGGAAGGTTAGACCATAATTTTTTTTTTTTTTTTTTAAGTTTTTAAATTTGTTTTTCCTATTTAAATAATATTTTTTTTTTTCAAATTTGGTATTTGATTTTTACTCAAATTTGATGAGAAAGAAATTTATATTTGAAAACTCATGCACACCCCTAAAAATTTTATTGGCTGAATCTATATATCTACTTATTATTATTTTATTTTACTCAATAAATTTAGCCAATCATTATAATCAATATATTCAAATTGATTGTTGATCATTGACAAAAGGAACTCTTTTACGTCCCCCAAATTTTATTTTCTATCTACTTTTAATTAATTTAACTAGTTCTTATTTGATTTCAATTTTACATTAAATAATTTGAATTTTTTTTAGAAAAAATAAATTGTTAATTCTTCTTTCCTCTTATATTTCTTAGCTTTTAAAGTTCTCTCTTATTTTTTATTAATTAATAATTTTTACGGATCATTAGTTAACAATGTAATATATGGGAGTCTCTCTCTTTATATCAACAAACACAAGATCATTCTATTTATCATATTCGGATTTATGAATGCTTTTATTCTGATTTGTAATATTTTAAATGGGTAGATTTGTATAGCAAAAGTTTACCCAAACTTTACAAATTATTTACAACATTTATTATGTATATTTTAAATTCCAAAAATAGAAACGCTGGTTCAAGCCGTTAAACCCTATAGCAGCCCGTTGCGTTTTACTCCCAGGGTTTTAAGTCAAACCCCGATGCAACTAATTGAGAAGCGCTAGATTCGTTGAAGGCTTAAAGTCCCGCCACTGATGGAGTTTACAACAGGAGTAACAGTAATCGCTCGTTATCGTTTGCTCCACCACCAAGTAAAAGAAAATTCAAAACTTTCTGATTGGTTCAGTTCACTACTTCAATTCTATACTTGGGTGGACCTTGCCTGCTTTTGTCACGTTCATAAAGTTCTTGCCTTTCAGTGTCTAGAATGAAAATTTTTGCTAATTTACGGACCTCCTAGTGTGAGGATACTCGAAAGTATGATAGTAAGAAAGCCAAGTCCCTATTTCTTCTTGTTTAAAACAAGAAGAAGAGCAGTAACGACCTCTACACTTCAAGTAGACCCACCTCAAATGACCACAAATTGTGTTGCTTCTCGTTAGCGGAGAACTCATTAAATGTGACTTAATTTCGTCTGACCGGAAAGTAATTCAGCGCATAATAGCTGATTCTGGCTCAATTTTTGAGGCAATTTCGGCTGCTGATTTTGCTATTGTTCACGACATGGACCTTGGCTTTGGTGCTTATAGCGATCTTATAAGGAAACTGATAAAATCTGGAGAATCCCAGTTGGCTCTTTCGTTTTATCAGCATAACATTGTTGCTTTAGGTATTGATCCTGACCCATCTATCTTGAAATCTATCATCATTTGTTTATGTAAGCTAGGGAACTTAGAGGATGCTATAAGACATTTTGATGGGCTTCGTTCAATGAATTCTTGATGCTATTTTTAGAGAGTTACGTGCAGAAGAAAGGTTTCCGGAGGCTTTTGATTATTTTCTTGAAAATTTTTATGCTGGTGTAAAGTTCGATTGTTGGTCATATAATGTTCTGATTGATGGGTTGTGTTATAAAGGGTATTTAAATGAAGCTATGGAGGTTTTTGATATAATGCTTAAGAGAAAAGGGTTGCCTCCTACACTTCAGCAGCCTAAGTCTGTTTTATGGCCTTTGTAAGTGCCTACGTATTGTGGAGGCTGAGTTATTATCCAACAAAATGGAGTCACTGGGGTAAAGACGATCTATACTTCTTCAATTGATGGGTATTGCAAGGATAAGAGGATGCAAATGGCAATGCGAATTCATTTCAGAATGCTCAAGATGGGCTTTGAGGTGGATAGTTATATTTATAACACGTTGATTCATGGGTTTGTCAAGATGGGTTTGTTTGATAAAGGATGGGCGCTGTACGGCCGAATGACTGACTGGGGATTGCAGCCAAATGTGCTGACTTATCAGGTTATGATCAGTAATTATTGCAGAAAAGGGAAAGCAGATTATGCTTTGATGATTTTGAATTACATGGTAACTAGCAATTTAGCTCCTAGTACGGACTGCTACAGAGTTTTGATTGCTGCTCTTTACAAGCAGAATAGGCTAACAGAGATTGATGAATTGTACAAAAATATGCTGGGCAATGGGGTTGTTCCTGACCATCTACTGTCCTTTATCCGCATGAAGAAGTGCCATAAGGGACAAGAAATTCCGCTTGCTCTGATGTTATGGCTAGTCTTTGCTAAGAATGGATGCAGTATTGATCCTCTCGCCCTCTCAAAGTCTGCTACACTGAATCCTATTGGGGATTTGAGTCAAGAGAGAGAACTTCTGCCTGCAGAAATTGTTAAAAGCAACCCAAATCTAGCTAACGTGGCATTTGGTATTTATATCAATGCCTTGTGCAAGGGAGGAAGTAGTGGAGAAGCTTTCATGTGGTTGGATAAAATGGTTAGTTTTGGAAGCAGACCTTTTTGTTTTACTTGTAACTGTTTGATCAAGTGTCTTTGCCAGGAGGGGCTTTTTGAGGATGCCAAATCCCTAGTTTGTAACAGAATACTGCAAACAGGGAAATCTAGATTCAGCCTTTGATCTTTTGGAGCAAATGGAGGCTAGAGGTCCAAAACCTGGCGTTGCTATTTATGACGCAATTATTGGTTGTCTGTGCAGGGAGAAGAAAATAATTGAAGCACAAGATATGTTCAAGAGGATGTTGGATGCAGGTGTAGATCCTTCTGAGTTTTTCTAACAGCACTGATCAATGGCTACTCCCAGAATGGAAAAGCCATCGAAGCTGGTAAACTATTTGAGAATATGATAGAGAATTCTGTTCAGCCAAGCTCTCATGTTTATACTGCCCTGATCAGTGGGCTGGTGAAGAAAGGAATGATGGATAAGGGAAGCATATACCTTGCTAAAATGTTTGAAGGTGGCCTTGTGCCGAATGCTGTGCTGTGTAGCTCTCTTATCAATCATTTCTTGAGGAAGGGAGATTTTGAATTTGCCTTTAGACTAATAGACTTGGTGGATAGAAACCAGATAGAACTTGATTTGATTACATGTATTGCTCTGGTCAGTGGTTTTTGTAGACATATACCTGGTAGGAAGATAGTTTGTGCTGTAAATAGAGGATCTGAAAGTGCCAGAGAAATGTTGTTTCAGTTGCTCCATCAGAGAACTCTTGTGCCAAGGGAAAAAAATATAAGAGGTTCTGTTAATTCTCCGGAAGGAATAAAATACTTTGCATTGAAGTTTGTGCATACAGTTAAAGAGATTCATAAACTTGTACCTCTATAATGCTATAATGTCTGGATTTTGTGTGGCGGGTCAGATGCTTGATGCATATGATCATTTCCAAATGATGCTAAGAGAAGGTGTGTGTCCGAATCAAGTGATCTTTACAATTCTCATTAACGAGCATATCATAGTGGGTGAAATTGATCATAGCGTTGGGTTATTTAATCATATGAATGCATATGGTTGTGTTCCAGATAGAATTGCTTACGTTACTTTATTGAGAGGTCTTTGTCAGGCTGGTAGATTGCTTGATGCATTGTCAGTCTTGTATACAATGCAGAAGAGGGGATACGTCCCAAATAAGGCCAATTATGAACATTTACTTGGATGTCTTTGTGCTAATTGCTGGAGTATTCCTGCCTTCAAAATATTTGAAGAATGATTGCGCATGATTTTCTACCTCGTCCATATAACCGTAACTGGTTGCTCTGCATCTTATGCAAGGAAAATCAGTTCCATGAAGCACTTATGGTGTTTGATGCGATGCAAAAAAGGGGGAAACTTCCTTACAAATCCATGGAGAGGCTTTTGTTCGAAGCATCTTACTGGCCAGGGGAATTTCAATTAGTGGACCGGAGATGATATCCTTTCATTCTCTCGTTGGTTATGAATCTCCTTGGTCAAATGCATCCATGTCAAATTGTCAATTCTTGTTCCATAATTTTTGTTGTCAATAATATGCATCTTGTTTCTAGTGCTGTCATAATTTTTCTCTGCAGACAACGAACAGAAAGATTATAAAATCTATTTAACTAATTTCAGAACTGAACCAGAATTTTCAAATTCATACTATGCAAATATTTCACGTGTAATTTTATACGCTCAAGATAGTGGGACATAAGGATGCCATTTTTTGAATAGATGTCACTTACTGGTGATGCACTTGCAGTTGCCTGTTTCAGAATGAATGTTCCAGTCCCTAGCATGACTGGAGATGCTTTTTTTACACCGTATTTCTTCTCTTTCATGCTTAAGTTTTTGGACCAAAGCCCAGTTTTGATCAAAGGTCAGAAGCTGCCTTGGACGGTAACCTAGTCCAACTCCAGTCTTGCCTATTTATAAAATTCCACTTCATGCTTCAAGTATCCAGGAGTATTTTTCTCAATTTGTTTATGTATTCCTTAAATTCACTCAGTCAATACCCTTTAAATATAGGGCAATACCTGGCTCAAAAGGATTGATCATTTTTATCTGCATATTAAATTTTGCTTTGGTATTTTTAGAGACATGATAGATTCAAAATCTATGCATGGCTATAGAAAATTGTACTATTTTTTTTTTCAATGCTATTATATCGATCCAAAATAAAT
>JAWDEX010000023.1:3000817-3010906 GCA_035221805.1 Trichilia hirta
GCAAACAGGGAAATCTAGATTCAGCCTTTGATCTTTTGAAGCAAATGGAGGCTAGAGGTCCAAAACCTGGAGTTGCTATTTATGATGTAATTATTCGTTGTCTGTGCAAGGAGAAAAAAATACTTGAAGCACAAAATATGTTCAAGAAGATGTTGGATGCAGGTGTAGATCCTGATGAGGTTGTCTAGATGACACTGATCAATGGCTACTCTCAGAATGGAAAAGCGATCAAAGCCAATCAACTATTTGAGAAGATGATAGAGAATTCTGTTCATCCGAGTTCTTATGCTTATACTGCCATGATCAGCGGGTTGGTGAAGAAAGGAATGATGGATAAGGGATGCGTATACCTTGCTAAAATGTTTGAAGATGGCCATGCGCCAAATGTGGTGCTTTATACCTCTCTTATCAATCATTTCTTGAGGGTGGGAGATTTTGAATTTGCCTTCAGACTAGTGGACTTGATGGATAGAAACCAGATACAACTTGATTTAATTATGTATATTGCTTTGGTGAGTGGTGTTTGTAGACATATACCTGGTAGGAAGATAGTTTGTGCCGTAAATAGAGGGTCTGAAAGTGGCAGGGAAATGTTGTTCCAGTTGCTCCATCAGAGAACTCTTGTGCCAAGTGAAAAGAATATAAGAGTTTCTGCTGATTCTCCAGAAGGAATAAAATATTTTGCATTGAAGCTTGTGCAGAAAGTTAAAGATATTCAATTTATGCCAAACTTGTACCTCTATAATGGTATAATTTCTGGATTTTGTGGGGCGGGTCTGATGCATGATGCACATGATCATTTCCAAATGATGCTAAGAGAAGGTGTGTGTCCGAATCAAGTAACCTTTACTATTCTCATTAATGGCCATATCATAGCTGGTGAAATTGATCATGCCATTGGGTTATTTAATCAAATGAATGTATATGGTTGTGTTCCAGATAGAATTGCTTATGTTACTTTACTAAGAGGCCTTTGTCAGGCTGGTAGATTGCGTGATGCATTGTCAATCTTATATACAATGCAGAAGAGGGGATATGTCCCAAATAAGGCCACTTATGAAAATTTGCTTGGACATCTTTGTGCTAATTGTTGGAGCATTCCTGCCTACAGAATATTTGAAGAAATGACTGCACACGATTTTCTACCTCGTCCATATAACCGTAACTGGTTGCTCTGCATCTTATGCAAGGGAAAACTGTTCCATGAAGCTCTTATGGTGTTTGATGCAATGCAAAAAAGAGGGAAACTTCCGTACAGATCCACAGAGAGGCTTTTGTTGGAAACATCTTACTTGCCTGGAGATTTTCAATTAATGGACCAGAGATGATATCTTTGCATTCTTCTGTTTGTAAGGAATTTCCTTGGTCAAATGCATCTATGTTAAACTGTCAGTACTTGTTCCATAATTTTTGTTGGAAATAATATGCTCTTGTTTCTCTGCAGACAATGCTGTCATAATTTTTCTTTGCAGACAATGAATGCAAAGGCCACGTTGGATATTGATGGGGTTCGTGCATGCACTTATGGAACAATAAATTTTTCTGACCTTTAGTTTCTGCTGACCATCAGGTAGTTTATGACTATTATTATTATGCAAAACTTTTTAGATAAAGTCTATTTAATAATTTCTGAACTGAGCTCAAAATTTTCAAATTCACTTACTGGTGTTGGACGTGCTGTTGCTTTTTTCAGAATGAATGTTCTATTCCTAGCGTGAATGGAGATTCTTGTTTTTACGCCCTATATGTTTTTGCTGCTTGGCTAAGTTTTTGGACTAATGGCTACTTTTTATCAAGGCCAGAAGCTACCTTGGATGGGGAGCCAAGGCCAACTTCTTTCGAAGCTGTTGTGGTATGGCTCTGGACTTATTCAAAGTTTCATTTCTTAATTGAACTACACTCATCATGACTTTTATCTATATGTTATTTAATTTTTCTGATTTTCTTTGTCTCTCTCTATCTCGTTTTGTGTGTTTGGTGTTGAACAAATGATTTAACCTGCTATACCACTTGGTGTTTCATTGTCAGATGTTGACAGTTTTCTGTTTATGTTATATCTCTACCATTGCTGCAGCCATTTACTTGATTTTCTTCTTGCTGACTTGTTAATGTAAGAGGCCATATATTTTGAAAAGGAGAAAAAGTTCATGCTGAACCAAAAAGTTGATCCTTGGTATTTTCTTCAAATTAAAGTGGTAAGATTTAAAGTTAATTCGTCTTAAGATAGAAGCTAGTATTCTTTTGTCTTTTTTGATCCTTACATTCTAATAACACTGGCATTTTCTTCAAAAGTGTAAGATCTAAAAGCTAGAATTCTTTTTTTCTCTGTGCTTTTTTTTAAAATTTTTAATTTTTGGTTTTAAGGGGTTGCTGGCGAGGGGGTGGGTGGTGGGGGGAGGGTTAAATTGAAAATGATCTTAAACTAGTATTATGAGATATTATTGTTGAATATATCTTCTTGTATTCCATACGTCACAAAGACAAGGAATGAGTTATGGATGGTGAGTTTGGCTTATTAGGAGTAAAGACCTAGGAATAGTAATGCAATATATAAGAGGAAAGTTCAAGCCGTCGATGCTAAAATAGTTTAAGATTTTTCTCTCTGAAAGGCTTGGGTGCTGAGAAGCAGATAGTAACTTTGAAATTATGAGATTCACTTTAAGTTGATATGAGATTCAGTTTATTAATTTTATTTACTCTCTTAGAAGTTAGAAGCAACCAAAAGGTACAAGTTACAACTAGTCGATTTATTGTTATCTTCTTTGTGCTCAAGCTATCTGCAACTTTTCGATAGCAGTGAGGGTGTAACTTTTCTTCATATTGGATTGTTAACTTGATTAAATAGCACCAAATAAGAAAAAAGAGTTAGTTTTCGTGCTAACTCTATTTTCTTTAGGTGTTTAAAAAGAGGTCTTCTTTTTATATGCTTTTTGTGGGGCATTTGCTGATGTAGCTTCTTTTCTTGGCAATAAATTGGATTATATTTGTCTCAGAGGTACACATTATTGTTCAATGTGATGCTTAGCTAGTTCCTAAAAATTGATTGTGTTAACCATTGGATTTATGTTGTTTAATTTGAGTTCTAAATGATAATTGTTAAGTTGTAGCTTGTCTCAAAAGATTAGCTCATAGATAGTGGCCTGAGAATAGTATTTAAACTCTTATCCTCCAACATGGGAGAAACATGAACTAAACTCAACCACAAGAACAAGCCTCACAATGGACACGAAAGAGTTATTATAATATAATTAATACAGTTGGGTGATTCAAGTATTATACTTTTCAAAACTCAATTCCAATATATGTTAAGTTGCCACTTGATCAAAAGACTTTAATTCTTAGGTACAGACTCCAAAGCAGTATGACAGTCTAACAATGATGTTTCATTATATTTATTGGACTGTATCATACTTTATCTGATTGTATGATAATATTTCGTGTTTCTTCAGTTGACAACTGCAATGGATTTTACAAAATCTGCAGCCAAAGTCAAATTATATTGAAGATTCTTGTTACAGCTTCAGATCCCAGAAGAGTACTTCAGGTAGTATCAATCTATTAAGTTTGTTCATTGGTTTTGCCACTGTTTGGCTTTATACAGTATAGCATTTGTAAATTGATAGCATTGAAATTATATAAAAAATATTAATTAATTGAGAAATTAATAATTTATTAATTAATAGAGTGTAATTATAATTCAACGAATATTCTAATCACCTAAAAATTCATTGTGTTTTGCCAATTTAATAAATTAAATATGAATTAATCTACTAAATATACATTTAATTAATTAAAAAATAAATTTATTATATTTATCTACTTAATTAAATATAAATTCATTGTAATTACAATAATTTAATTCAATATATTCAATAAATTAGATTAAAAATAATTTTATATGGATAAACACAAAGTCTTATTATATTCCATAATAAATTATTTAAACGGTTACAAATAACTTCTCATTTAACTCCTATTTTATAGTAAACTAATCAAATATTTACAACACTTTCTCATTCAAAAGGTATTGAAAAATCAACTATAACAAATAAGATATGTAGAGCATAGAGCATGGTAAAAAGTATTGTAAATGCACTAAAAAAGAATTGCAGCAATAAAAAAAATTGGAAATGAGATCTAACTAAAATTAAATTTTAAAAAATTTTTAATAGTATAGCTATATATTAATAAAAAATCATAGTAAGTTATATAGTTCATTTGTTATTAATTTATTAAAATAATTAATTAAGCCTAATAGCCAAAGTCGGACGTTTATATTAATTCATAGAGTATGCACTGTATGTAATTTTTGGTGGACTCTGACTAATCCTGTATGTGCTGGCTTTCTCTGTCTACCCTACAGGCTTAGATAGAAGCCTCTGAAACTCTTCCCTTGAAGGATATTTTTTCAAAAAAAAGAAGCTGGATAATATGGAGTAAATTTCCTCCATTGCAGCTCAAATTATAACGGAAATTGTTCTGAACAACTGCAGCATTTGACGGTACCTTTTATTCTTTTTTCTTCTCTTTGTTAACAAATGCGTATTTGTGTGTCATTGATTTCTTTTCTTTTCTTTTTTCTTCTGGAATTACACGATTAAAAAATTTAGAGTTTTATACTAAAGTCTGGAAATGGTTTGCTAGAAGTCTTGAAACCAATTTGATTCGGATTAATTTATCATATTTATACTGAATTTGTAATATTTTTATTTTTCACTCGTTGAGACCTTTTATATTCAGCTTAAATTAAGAATAAAAGAAATTAGTATGTACGATTTCTAAAAATTTTTACAATGCTAGCTGCAGTTGACATGGAAATTGGATGGTGATACGACAATAAGTTGCATGGATTTTTGGGGTGGTGGTTTTCAATTAGATTCAAAATTATCAAGATGTTTATCATGGCTAATTGGTTAGTTTGACAGAGGCTATAGAAAAGAGGAACTCGAAGTGTTTTCAGTGAGAAGAGTTTTATTGCTTTGTTACTAATCAAAATTTGCAAAAGAATTCATGTGCACAATTAGTCCGGATTACTAATTATTAAGTTTTAACAACAATGAGTCGTCATTATTAACTTTTACAACAATGAAAGAACAAATAACAATCATTATACAATTGGATTGTTGTTGAACACAATCAAAGGCCAGCTCTGAACGGAACACCAGTTGCCGGCAGCCATGAATTTCCAGCGATGAAGTTTGCAACTGTGAACATTGATGCTTCAGTTCCACTGGTTATAACCCGGTAACCACGCCATTTTACTCTCTGGCTAGTGGATGAAGCAGGGCCAATGTTCTTATACTCTCCGTAAAACAAAGTATTCAGAGCAAAGTTGCCATCCCATTCTAGCCAACCAGCCGGATCAATCAAAGTGTCAAGATAAGTTTGCATGACAACTGTGCGTGAGTATTCCTTCCATGGCCGTCCTAAGAAGGTTTTGAATTGGTTAAGCACTGGTACAAGGTCTGGTGCAGCCATAACTCGAGAATTGTGGATTGAAATTCCCGTATTTTGATTTGGGTCTGTTCTACCTTGTGCAGTGACTACGTTCTTCTGCTTATCCATCGGTCTCCTTGCATAAATCATGCAGTTTTGGAAAACCACAGCTGCATTACCGAAAATGAAATCTACTGTACCATAAACATAACATTCTTTGTAGAATTGCCTTTGTGAATGAACGTAGAGAGTATCTTGGTATCCTTCGAAGCCGCATCGGTAAAAGACAGAGAGGTCGGAGCCTGATCGGAGGGCAACTGCTTGGTGGTTCTGTGGACCAGCCGTGTTTTGGAATGTGATGCCACGAGCAATGAAGCCTTCGCCAGTCACGGCTGAATTAAGAATTCAAATATTGGAGTAAAAGGCTGCACATGGATTATTATTATAAAATTATATATATATATGACTACCTAAATAGTAAATTTGATATTATTTTCAAAAATATAAAATTCTGTTTTCATGCAAGACTTGTTTGACATTATTTTGAAAAACACAATGCAAGACTTGCGTTTTATTCTTGATATCTTATTTGAGCAGGGAAAATCTTTTGTTAAGGCTTATTCGAAGAAGCTCAACTCTTATCAGAACATGCCGTTCATCTCAGAATATAGACTATGGTTTCGTGGTCAAAATACTGTTCATGCTAACTATAAGACTCCCAACAAATAAAGATAAAAAAGTTATTGATAATGTAAATGAAAAAATAAAAATAAAGATAAAGCAATTAATTAAAAAATGCTAAATTAATTTCTTTACCAACAGTTGCAGAGCTGAAAGTAGTAGAACCTCCTCCGACACTTCTGCTACCGGTGATAGTGGTGTATTTCAATCCATCACCAACTAGCATAATATTCTTTAACTTGCTACCAATGTCAAGGTTCTCCTTATAAACTCCTCTCTTCACATGTATGACAAATCTCCCACTCCCAGTTCTCTTCGCCGCTGCATCAAGCGCCACCTTGATGGTCTTGTAATTCCCTGACCCATCTTGAGCTACCACAAGGTTCGCTTTTATCGAAGATCTCTGCAGGAGTTTCCTGTCACCAGGTTTGACCCAGCTAGGGAAACCATCTCTGTATGTTTCAGGCGCAACCGTAACGTTGTTTAGAGCCAAAGTGTTACTGATTAGCTTTGTCACATTGTTAGACATGAGTGGCAACACGTAATCAGGAACCCCTAGCTCAACGAATCCTGCTCGACAAGTTTCCAGGTTGGTTAGGGCAGCGCTCAGCCAAGTTTGCTGGTCAAAATTGGTGCATTTTGTATTCGGTTCAATGGTATGGTTGAGTTGAATAATGGTTTCTTCATAGAGCTTCAAGCAGTCAAACCATGCAGCCTTCTCTTTCTCATTTCTGCATTTAGAACCAATCCACTTGTTATGACTTTGAGCAGTGAGTGCCTGGTCCAATGCAAGTTTCATTGCCATTTTACGAAACTCAGTTTTCTGCTTGGGAACATAGTGTTTGAAATTTTGCTTCATGAAGTATTTGCAAGGCTCAGGGTTTGGAGTTTTGTTGCACCAATAGTCTACACCATAGGAGGTGATGCTCGAAAGAGTGGGAGAAAAGAAGGAAAAGAAGGAAATGAACAAGAGGGACAACCCTAGCTTCATTGCCATTAATGGACAGTTATAAGCTCCAAGTTGAAATTGTTATGGTTTAGAAAATGTAAGGATGCTCTATTTATAGGAGATTGCATATAGTTAGGTGACAATTTGACAGACTGGCAGGTTTTGAGCAAGGGAAAAAGCCAATGATTATCCATAAATTATAACAAATATAACAATACAAATATTCTTTATGACTTGTCTTAAAACTTAAGTAATGATGTTCACATATTATAAAGTCTAAAATGGATGGAGTTTTTGAAAACCAGGTAACAACTGATGACAAAAGATAAATTAAACCATAATTAAGCTTACATGACTATACATTGATGTTTTTAATATGATGAGTAATTGAGGGATTTTCATGCCATTAGCCGTTACTGCATCCAGTTTCTTTTATGGACTCTTAATTACTTGTTTCTTTCATGCCATACATTCTCAGAAGCTATGAATACAGCATCAACCATCAGCCACGACCAATTCAAATAAATCTTTTGCCATCATGTTTGAATTAGTTTCCATCCATGCATGAAATCAAGTTTTTGACCTGATCAGCACCATGAACCTTCCATGATCTAGAAAACCAAGGAGCCAGCGGTGTCCTGGTTAGAACGGCAAGTTGAATGAAATATTTTGTAAGAATTTTGACCTTTTTAAAGGTAGTTGATTCTGACTTTCTTAAGCTTAATTATCTAAAACGCGTGATCAGTTCTAATTATAAATGATAACAACACGGAACACAATGAAAGCAAAGACAAAAGAATTTGATACTTGAGATAATTATGAACTCCTTATTTAATACCTCAAAAAATTCGAAGATTCTTTCAATTTTTTTGCTTAATAATGAAATATCAACTACCCAAATCAATGCTCACTACAACCTCAGTGTTTTAAAGTTTATGGTACAGCTTTTCCTGAACAGATGGATTATTGAGTGGTTTTAATTTTGTTATTAAATAATGACTAAAAGAAAAAAAAGAAAACACAATTTTTTATTTTATAACTTCGTTTCCTCAGCATATCATGGCCCAGAAAGCTTGTAATCTTTCTATCCTTGCAATACGAGCACACCAAGAGGAGATTAACACATAATGTATAATAGGGATTAATTTTTATATGCGATTGATGGTTAATGTCAATCTTAAGACATAACATAGTATTTTGCTTCCCGACTTGGAATTCCTTTTCATTTTTGGAATATTCAATTGCAATGCCTAAAAACTTGATATTCAAATTATTAATGCAATAAGAAGCATATATTTTAAGCGTTGGTGAAAGAATTACTAGATTATGAGCAACACACCAGGGATGAAATAACTATAAAAGGTCTAGTTGTGTGAACTTGAATTGATGGTTTGCGGTGGGCAACCGGTCACGTTTTAAGGATTGATAAAGCATTTTATCCGCATCGATCTATATTCTATTTACGAAGAAATTTGACCATGAAACCTGAATGATAAACACTAGATAGTCTGAAATACAGTTTGTAAATTAGCTGGAAGGATGTGCTACTTGCTCCATTGAATAATGAAAATATGGAGACAACCGAGCGTTCCTCGCCACCAATGTCTCTGTAATATATCTTTATTATTGGTGTGTTGACTTTCACTAATTTCTTTGTTTAATTTTCATATGCATTCACGTTGACTTATATATCTATAAGCTTGGGTTCGTAGAGAATTTAGAATATGCTCCATGCTTGGAGATTTTCTTACGATGATAAACAATTATTACCAATCACGGAAATGATAGTTTAGATAACCTAGTCCAAATCCCATCTGAGAAGTGAGCACACCAAATAGGCTTTGGGCTTATAAGGGCATAGCCCAAATGTCCCTACATACAATTACAATGCATGTTCGAAGATTATTTGCAGGTTAAAAATCTTCATTTCACTTTTTTTGGGGCATTAATGTTAAATAAATACACCACATCTTATGAAAAAAATATTCAATCACATATCCTTGTGTAAAAAGTCAAAATCACTCAAAAACAATAACTGTTAAGAAATAAATATAATGAATAATACCGCAATATTCATATAACATCCAAGCTTGATTAATTTACAGACCTGAAGCGAATGGCACACCAGTAGCCGGCAGCCATGTTTGGCCAGCAATAATGCTACCAACAGTGAACCGTGACGCCACACTCGGGCTATTTATAACATGAAAACCTCGCCACTTGACTCTCCGATTAGTAGAAGAACCAGGCCCGAAATTCTTATACTCGCCATAATACAAAGTGTCAAGAGCAAAAGTGTTGCCTCTCGCCCAAGGTGACCAGCCAAGTGGACTAACAAAGCTATCAAGATAGGTTTTTAGAAAAACTGTTCTTGAATACTGCTGCCATGGACGACCCAAGTAGGTGTTAAATGCACGGACAACGGGCTTTAAATCACGCGCAGGCAAGACTCTTGAATTATGGATTGAAATGGCTGTATTTTGATAAGGGTCATTACGGCCTTGTGCTGTGATTATATTTGCTTGTCCCTTCAATGGCCTTCTTACTAAAATAATGCAGTTCTGGAAAACGACTGCTGCATTGCCGAAAATGAAGTCGATGGTGCCGTAAATATAGCACTCTTTATAGAATTGTCGCTGCGAGTGAACCATCAGGGTGTCTTGGTATCCCTGAAAGGCGCAGCGATAGAAGACAGAGAGATCTGAGGCTGAACGTAGTGCAACTGCTTGGCCTTTCCGGGGACCTGCTGTGTTACTGAATGTGATGCCTCGAGCAATGAAGTGAAGTCCATCAATGCCTATTCAAGCAATCAATTAGAAGATATAACTGATGACTTGAACTTTAGCTGGTTGTTTTCGTCAACATCGTGATTGTCTGATATTTTTTCTTGACATTGTTCAGTAAAATCATGTTATTTGTGTGTGCGAGTGCTGTGCCTGTGCGTATGAATGTGTGGGTGTGGGTGTGGAGATGCCTGATCCAGGATTACACCCTCAATGATAGGCAGACGAAAAGCCCCCAAA
>JAWDEX010000023.1:3029369-3048632 GCA_035221805.1 Trichilia hirta
GATAACAATTCCCTTCTCTGGCTGCTTGTGGTTTGCTTTACATTTCTTTCCATTGGACAAAAGTTCTTAAATCTGAAGATATTTTTATGCGTTGCTTGTAGCTTTTATCTTGATGACACTTTTTCCTTTTCCTCTTTTCTAAGCGTGATGCAGAAGTCTTTCTGCTCCACATCAACCAGGTTAGAGGTGCAGTTTTAATTGACAAAAGTAAGCTTGAGCTTATTAACCTTTAGAAAGTCTTGCTCCATTCTTGCATATTTGAAACACAACACAACCAAGTGGAGGATGGTATGGTGAACGCATTTCCTGCTGTAAAGAGAATCAGAATTGAATTTGTTCACCCTTATTGATATTTTCTTTATAAAGAGAGGAGCTTTAGGGATGGGAGTTTTAAATGAGACTCCGACTCTTTTTGGACAGTGAGATAAGAACTGGGAAGGAAGATAGGAGAACCGGGACCAGGGCATCATACTAATTCCCATAATTTCATATTTCATAAGCAGTTTGCAATTATGTTTTTAAAGTAAATTAACAGTCGACAATTATTGCCTTGCAATTGCCCGCCAGTTATTTTGACATTTGCTCGAGGAAATGGTGATAAAGGCAGATATTCCTTCGATTTGTGATAAGACTGGTGGCCTGTCCATCAATCTTCACTTTGTTACATTTCCCATTAAATTAAAAAATTGTAGAAGGTTTTCTATGACAGTGTAACGACTTTTTTGACCTTACGCGGAAAATTTTGAAAAATCCAGATAGTACTTGAAGAGATTTCACGTGAACTAACATTAATTCACATTTCAAGACCATTGAGCTGTTTTTCTTTTTTCTATGCTTTTTTTTTGGGGGGGTTATTATAAAATGGGTGACAGTCAAAAAGGTTTTTTAACCGGTAGCTATTATTCGGTGAAGCATTTTTCCTTTAGTTTGGAGCTCTTTAATTGTCCGTCCAAATTTTTCTGTGTACATGTGATAGTCTCTTGGAGGTTAGCTGATAATCTACTCTCTATTTTTTAGTTTGAACAAGATGTTAAATGGGAGAACAGCATTTACATAAAACACTTCCATAATTCTACAACAAACAGAAAGCTAGTGAATTTTCTATGTAATTACCATGGAGTACACATGCACGTTTACGTTTACAGTCAAACCAACAATACTAACTCTTATTCTACTATAGCTAATTTCAGATCTCTACACTACCAAACTACTTACATTTTGTCTTCCGGCAAGCAGGTGGCTGGGACTGCCCAAGCCGACATTTCCGATGAGCAAACGAAAAATAATGACTGATTCTCTTAGCACTCACCCAATTCAAGACTCGTTTGAACCATAATTTCTGGATGCAACATTAACTTGCAGTAGAGATAAGATACTTGATAAATTTAGTTTCACACATAAGACAAAACTAACACTGCATATATCACTTATAATAATGGACATATACTTATAATTTCTAAACACTAAGAGAGGCATAACTATTGATCAAAGCCAACGCATTGCTAGTCATATGGGCAATCTTCAAAATCCGGCTCCTCACAACTTTCCCATTCACCGTATTTTTGGTAAATCCATCGCTGCAAGTAGTTTCATCGGTCAAAGCTGCACTAACCCAAGTCTGTATATCACTCATTATAAGCTGAAAATTAGAAGCTTTTATCTGACCCATTTCACCAATTGATCTTCTGAGCTCATCAACAGAATCGCTCAGCTCCTCCAGGCAATCTTGCATGGCTTCCACCTCTATAGATTTCATTCCAGGGCTTTTCGACATCTTTAGCATGATGGCCGACGTCGATTTAGCCTCGGAAAGGGTTACATTGAGGGCTGCATGGGCGAGGAGCTTGGGACTAGTTTGGATTAAGTTTGCATGGCTAACAAGGGAGGTAAAACAAAGCCTGGGATAAATCGTGGAACTGCAAGAAGTTCTGATGAACTTAGTGCTAGCAGCAATCTTAGAAGTGTCGTGCCTCGATGCGAAGCTTGAGTGTAAGTGAGAAAAAATGGCTAGCAAAATGAGAAAATATTTAGAAAAATGTCTTAAAGACGAACCTTCCATTTCTCTCTCTCTGAAAATGAAGTAATAATCGGAAGCGATGAAAATGGAGAGGAAAAGTAGTCCATTTTATGGGGCAAAATTTGCAACCATAAAGAAATCAGTTGGACCCAAAGTTGACGAGTGGGTCCGAGGTTTGAGAAAAGATGCCAATCCGTTAAAGCTATACAGATTTAATTAAAGGCAAGTGGTGAGCGCGAACATAATTCAGCTAAAGTAGAATAAGTAACTGTTCAAATATGAATAAATAAAAGCTAACTAATAGGATGATCAATTTGATTATTAAAATCCGTTAGTATCAAAATTAAATTAAAACTTGATAAATTTAGCAGTTTCAAGTCGAAAGGGCAGTCCTTTTTTTCATCCTACAATGTCGCCATACATAACTGGGGCAGTTATGAGGGCTGCGACCGCGAGCCATAAGAACAAAAAGGACAGGCCATATGACCGAGAAAATGACTTGTTATGAGAACGACACGTTAGACTGCTGAAGATAAGTTTCGTAGATTCTAAATCTAAACTAGAATTAGATACAATAAGTCATAATTCAATCCTTAAGTCTTCAATTGCAGATCAAGTTTAGGAAAACTAGAACAGTACGTGTTTCTGAAAGCAAAGGCAAGTAAGCTGATGAAGCCAAAGTGCATGCATTTGTTTTTAAAACCAAACTGATCAGTCTAGCTTTAAGTGTTCCTAGCAACTGTGAAGGGTATCAAATTAAATTGCGTAATCCAGCAGTCCACAACTAACAAGTTGGTGTATATAGGCCGAGTAAACAGTACTAGCAGTTTTATGGGACCAATGTTTGCAGACCTGTTGATGAAATTGATAGATTGCCGCCTAAATACGCTGCTATGCATTATTGTCTTCTATTTTAGACCGCTACGCATTATTGTGGTTTGTATTTTGTTGACTTTGCTTTCCAATTACAGCTATTGATCTTCAAAATTCTAGCAATTGCTCAATGTGTTCCCATTTTTGTGGAATTAACTACTATCAAGTTGGAGAATGTGTATCATTTATCAGTTTATATTATGTTCATCTAACGATTTTATCCTTGCAATATATAGCTAACTTCAACATGATTTTATCAAGGATTTTGCTAACAAGTGCTGTTAGGATGCTTATTAAAATTTTTATGTTTATTATTTATAGTACATTTTTGTATTTTATATAATAATTAATGATAAATTTTAATGTATTAAAAATATAACTTACCAAATATAAAAATTTTAATAAATGCTTTAAGAACACTTGTTAATAAAAATCTTTCATTGAATATTTTAAGAATTCACTTAACACAACAATGTTATGTTATATGATCTTTTTTTTCTTTTTAAAGTAATAAGAATCCCTTCTTAAGAGTGTAACACTTATTACGAGTTAAGATAGAAATTTTGACAACTCAGTTATTACATTACTTAACATACAAATTTTGAAAACAATTTAAGATTTTTAATAGTATTTTTCTTTTATATTCATGAATTGTTTTTGAAGATTATAACCTTGTTAAATTTATTATTTCAGTAACTCTTGTAGCCAGTGGAAAGGAGTGAAATTCAAAACCCTTCGCTCCCATCCTCCACCCTCCATTTTTTTTCCCATAAATTGTGAATAAATCGCCTTCCTCATGTATATAGGACAAGGGTGCCTTCCTCTTATTATATAGAGTAGGTCATCCTGCTTCAAATCTATGTGAAGATTCTTGGGTAATATATATTATATGTTGCATGCATATGCATGTCAGTATTTAAAAAAAATATATATATTATTATTTGCCTACTTTTACTTCGAATTCGTGATGGATCTGAACTCTCTCCCCCCTTATTTGTGCGAGGGGTCCAAGTCCAGTCGTACTAAAATTTTTTAATACAATTTTGAGAAAAATTGTAAGCGTGCTTTAGAAGAGCAATGGGTTTTAGATATATATGAAATGAACATCCAACGTGATCATAGTGGAAAAATGTTTGAAGACATTAATTGTCTTACGAAAGAACCGCATTCTAGCATTAATAATGGCTCAAAGATATTAAGAAAACAGTGTTAATATATTTTCCATATAAATCCGGAGAGTGTAAACACTCTCTATGAAAAGAAAAACCTTTTACTTTTTATTTTTATTTTTTTCATAGATGAAAAAGACTTAGAAAGAGCTAAGCCACCTCCAAATTAATCATTGTCTTTAAAAAAGCATATTTGATATATGCCATAACTAACTATTTAGCTCTATTTTCATTGCAATTGTTTTAGGAAAGATATAGTTGTGCTACACAGTAAACTTTTATTATTATTATTATTATTATTATTATTTAACTACAATAATATAGTTAAAATAAATAAGAAAAAATATTTAGAAACTATCTTATGATTTTATTAAACAAATATATATATAAAGATTTCATGTTACGTTTCTCTTCTTTGGTATAAGTGCAAAAATGTTGAAATTGCAAAACTACCTCCATTTTTTTTGCCCTTTTTGTTTTCTTTTCTTCTATTCTCAATTAAAGGCCATAGTACAAGTGACAAACCATGATACGGTGCATTGAGTCTGTTTTAATCTTAACTCACTTCCATCATTGGGTTTCTTTATCCACACAGCATGGTCTCAAAGAACGAAAAATATTTTGCTCTTTACTAGATATCATACTACTTTTAGTCACGATCCTATGGTCAAGAAAATAAATTACTTTTTCCGTACGAATATGGCATTTATCATATATATCGTTTATCTCAAGCTTTAATGGTAGTCCATTAATTCAACTAATGTTCATCCTCCGAAAAAATTATAGGATTCTGTCTCCTTTTCTTTTTCTTTTCCTTTTTTCCCTTAAATTAAGTTTTGACATGTCTCTGTCAGAAATTTTGTCCTCTGTGTGTGATAGATTTAGAGGACCACAATGAAACTAACAATTTATCCTGTCTTTAATTTAATTTACAGTTTCCACTTTTTCATTAAATTTCTGAAGTGATGAATGATGAATATCTTGATTTCAGTCGATCCATTTGCAGTATATGAGGATCACCCCTACCCTATCTCCATTTTTCCTGGATTTTTCTGACACCAATATCCAATAATTGAAGACATTGTGTTCGCAAATTACCTTCAAATTTCGGGCACATTTTCCTATATAAGAAAGGGCAATGACCCCTTTTCTCACCATCCATTCCATTTCACATAAAATTCGTGTGATCACCTTCCAAATTATCATGGAATCTTTCGCATGTTCAAAGCAATCCACTAGCCACAGCCTTGCCAATACCACCATTATTATCAGTACTCTATTATACTTTTGTACTACAACAACATGCTTGCCAGCAAGATTATTTCAACCACCACCACAAGCGAATTCGGATTCTACTTTTATTAAATCTTCATGTGGGGTAACATTGTATCCTGATCTATGTTACAAGACACTCTCCTCTTATACTATTATTATACAAACAAGCCCCAGAGAATTAGCCAACGCCACTCTTAGTGTGAGCCTAAAAGAAGTACGAAATACTTCAGCATTGGAGTTGAAGTTGTCAAAAGGGCAGGAATTACGACCAAGCGAAGCCCGCGCCGTGAAAGATTGCGTGGAGAACATGAGAGACTCAGTTGATGAGTTGATCTTTGAAAGCAATGAAGTACTTAGAAAGCTCAGAATTTGAGTTTCAAATGAGCAATATGCAAACTTGGGTTAGTGCTGCTTTGACAAATGAAGATAAGTGCATGGACAATTTTGAAGGGAATGCTATGAATCGCAAAGTCAAGAACACTATCAGAAGATATATTGTTAGGATTTCTCGGTTAACTAGCAACGCATTAGCACTGATTAACAATATCATATAGTAATTCTGTATAGAATTGGAATGTCTGTAAACAGTATATTCATTTTTATATACTATACTTGGAACTTTCCGTGTGTTACTCCTTTTTTCAATTTGCCTTATGAATCATATTATTCTGTGTTCTAAAATATAGAATATATTATTAATAAGATGGTCAATGATCTACATGTATACAGTGAATTGATTCAGATTCTTTTTTTTTTCACTTATCCTAATTAATCATGTCCTTGCAATTTTTTTTCCCAGTATTTAAAGTTTCCGACGAGTTAATTGTTTCCTGCAATTAGAAATAATCTGAAAGCAAATCGTCATTGCATGCATGAACAGAATAATTCTGTGAATTGGGAACCAAGGTATTTGATTAATACAATATCATGTACACGTAACATGTCTTAATCATTTGCAACTTGGAATACAAGGCTTCTATTTTATTTAATCGCAAATAATTATTCTATAATTCACTTTCAATTTTTTTTAAAAATAATACGAGAAGATTAATTTTTTTGCTGAAATTAATATTTTAATTATATTATAATTAGACATGATTTCAACTGATTATGTTAATCCAAGTGGATTTTTTCATAATTCTGGACTGAAAATAATGACTTCTTTAGTTGATCACAAATTAAAAGTAATTGTAGCCTTCCAAATAATCCAAATTCGTTAAGCTTGACTATTAATTAATTGAATTTCATTCATTATGAAGTCAATATTGTTGTAAGTTTATCTAGTTGTACCTTCGCAGACACACGAGATCTCCAGAAACGGCGCCTGCTCCTTAGCAGATTTTCACTCTATCTTTAACAGTTTACGTTAGGACGATATGTGCAATGTTTTCGCGGTTATCGAGAGTTTGACTTTCCTCATCGACTGATGTCAAATAATCATAAACGTGTTCCGTCCTTATAGGGTGGGCATATGACTTTCCGTGAGCCCTACCCATCTTCATTTCTTCAAACGTTAGTAGCTAGCCGTCAGTCAGTCCACGTGCTACTGGGGTGCAAAATTCGAATACAAAAATTTCTCACCTTTATTATTATTGTTTTCTTGAAGCAAAGTTTTCATTCTTGTTTATTTTAATCCAATGACTGGAATCCAACCTAATCTAATTCATCTAGAATTCGAACAAATATTTAAATTTCTAGAGTAATTAATTTTTAGTAAACAGAAGAAATTGTCTGTTTGCTTTAAACAAATTCTTTGAACCAATCAATTTGAGTTTTAATTCATAACTTAGATTTATTCTGGGAATTACCAAAATAGATTATATTATATTTTGAACAGCATTCGGAGTAACATGCTGCTATATCCTTACAAAACAACTATATTAAACAAATATTTGACAAGCAAACATTGCTACATAAATATAGTAAATGGGTTAGAAGATAAATGAGGCAAGAAATTGTTTAATATTTGATCACGTATATATTCAAAAAATCCACTCACATTGAATTACCCATCTAATAACGCAAGGAGTATGGTAAAAATCAATATATTTTGTATGTATATATTGCAGCAAACATAGTAAAAAAAGTATACATATTTTGGCTGAGCCCCACTTGCATGACTGGTCTGATTTCAGTCAGAAATAGCTTACAAAACAGTACAGCAATATATAAAATTAATCACGATGACACGAAAGAACCATCGTTATTTGCTGTAATTTCGTCGTGAAACTTATCCAACTCTAACGTATGTGCAAGATCTAATCAGTACATCATGTGCCATCTCCTCTTCTATCACTTTTCTATTCTATTTTTTCTGTACAAATTAATTAAGACTTGAGTTTCAGTCTGCAATGGAGACATGCGCGAGTCTGACTATAAAATGGGATCTTCTCCACACTCTCACCAATGAAACAACGAGATTAATTTAACACAGAAAAGAGAGATGGAAGCTAGACGTCTTCCAATCCCATGTTCATTTTCATTCTATGCGCTAGCTTTTCTTCTTCTCATTTCAAATATTCATACCACATTAGCTTCAACGTCCACAACTTCCAAATCTAATTCTCTCAAAATCTACAAGAAATTCATCCAAACATCATGCAATACAACCACATATCCAAGTCTTTGCTACAAGTGTCTCTCTTCCTACGCCTCATCCATCAAAACTGACTCTCTCAATCTCTGCAAGACCGCCTTAGTCGTAAACTTAAAGGCCGCAAGCAATACTTCTTCCTTATTAAGAAGCATAACAAAGAAAGGACTAAACTCCGCAGAAAAGGCCGTCACTAAAGATTGTATAGAAGAAATAGATGACTGCCTGGATGAGCTGAAGCAAGCTTCAAATGTAATGCGTAAATTAAGAGGGTCAGATTTGGAACAGCGAATGGACGACATAAACACTTGGGTTAGCGCTGCCATGACTGATGAGGATACGTGCACAGATGGATTTGATGGCTTGAAGATAAGGACATGGGTGAAGAAAAGTATCAGGAAGAGTGTAGTGAATCTTGGTAAAGTAACAAGTAATACATTGGCACTCATCAACAATGGCACACATCAACAGTCATAGATATTGAAGCTATCCAAACTAAGTATGGAGCCCTATTCATTTATTCTAATTTGTATTTTTATTTTTGCTCTATTCAGTTTTCCCTCTAGGCAAGACCGCTTATACTTTGCTTGGAATATTTCATGGTTGTCTGTAAATCTTTTGGAGTTGCGGGTAATATGGGAATACGCCGTGCTTATTTAATTGGTTTAGTTTTATTCCATGGTACGAATAAAATGAAAATATTTAAGATAAAACAATTTCCATACAACCTTCACTAATAACTTGTCACGTTATATATTTTGTATCTCATTTTATACAATTGTGATTATACTTTCAGAAAGAGTTAATATTATTAAGGGTGGGCAAATTTAAATAAATTCAATGTAAACTGATATAAATCACTTTTGATATTGGATCAATTTGAATTAATTTTAAAAAAAAATTAAATTAATTTATAAAATAATATTTTATAATTAGTTATTATTAGTTTAAATTGTAGATTGAATTAATTTTAAATAAAAGCGCTTAAATGAATATTGAGTATATTTATTATTATAATATTAATAATATATAATAAAAATATATTAATTATTTTATTAATATTATATAATAAAATAATATTTTTATTATTTTTAAATTGAACAAAAAATAAATTAAGATTCAAATTTTATTTTTTACATTTAATTTAAATTAATAAATTATTTTAATTTAAATTTAAAATTTAAATTAATTTATAATTTATGATATATTATTAAATTGAATTGAATTATCTAAAATTTAAATCGTAATGTTTGAATTAGTTTAAAATTTTATCTTAAATTAATTTAAACTAAAAATGTTCGCCCCTAATTATTATGTTAACAATTTTTTTTATGTGTTTTATAGTAAAACCTTTTCTTTTTCAATCACGAAATAGAATAATCTCAGCAACATTATCGAGACAGATAATTTAGTTATATAAATGTCATATGTATAATATGCAACACCAGATTAGTATAATCGTACAACTTTCAAGTTCATTTTTTGAAAGAAAATAATGAAATAATTCTTCTAAAGAAAAATAATACAAATTATGGGATATAGTATCGTAATCAAATCTCTTGTAAAAAAATATAACGGACGGTTAAAAAAAACTAAAAATTAATTCTTATATTATTGTTGATTAATAATTAATATTGAACAGTATTTTAAGACATTATACGTAACAATCTCACAGGTTTACATGATAATTTTTATTAAAAGAAGTACTCTGACTAAATCTGCAGAACTTGGATTGGATGAAAATATAGTAAGGAATGAGTGTGACTTGGCTTAATAAGAAAGCCATAAGGAGTGTAAATCAGTGGGAAGCCACATGAAAGAAATTGGTTCTGTAGATAAATTATATGGGAGAAATGTGAAGAGTTAGGAAAGCCACATGAAAAAAGTGTAGTTGAATAAAAATCTTTCTTGAGTTCAGTATAATAAAATATATTTTACATGGATAACATCTATATTAATATGTGAAGAGTATATTCATATATAAATACTGTCCGATTGATAATCAACCAAGTATATATAATATAAAGGTTGAGTCCTCCTTAAACTAATACAAATATTTAATTATTATTTAGATTGATCCAGAGTAAATGAGTTGAACATAAATTCAATTTCTATTATAAGTGCCAGGTTAGAGGTTAACATAACATTTTGATTGATATGTTAAACTATGCAACACCTATTATAAATAGAGTCTTCATAATCACCAAAAACAGACAAGAACAAATTTACCAAACAAACGAAAATAAAAATATTTCTATCGTTATCTGGGTACTTTAAGTTTTTTTCACAATAAACGATTTTTCTTTCTCAAAAATTAACATTTTTTTTATCCTTTCAAAAAATTGTCATACTATGTAAATTCAATCTTGCTCTTTTATGATTTTACTTATCTCTTTTTAAATTGACAAATTTTGTGTTTGTCAACATTATATTGGTGAAAAAGATATATTACTTATCTCTTTTATAATCTTACTTATCTCTTTCAAAATTATTCACTCGATCAAAACTAAGAAAGGAGCTGTCTCAATACAACGGCTAATTATATTTGTCCTTGCATAAATATTAACCATCAATTTGTTTAGGCTAACTATCAATTTATTATTTGTTCATCTGTACAATTTTTCTTGTTTCTATGTCTTATATTCACTCACGATCTACATAATATGCAACTATGAGTATTTATTTATCAAATGTGGTATTATTTCTAAGTCTTATATTCATTAACGATACTATTAGTAATATAAGACTCATTATTATTTATTAATAAAAAAAAAAAATTCAGCACGAGTGCTTTTTTCTGACTCCAATTAACCCATTCAAATATTTTTTTCGAATATCCTTCATGCATAATCAAAACCAATAAATCCTAATTTATTTTCTTTCATTTTTCACACTAACTCAATCATTCTTGTTCAAAAAGAAATTTGAAGACAAAATAAACAAATGCCGCAAATATGTTTGTGTTTGCATTGAAGTAATTTTCAAAATTAAATCATACAAATTTAAAAAATTAGTGGTTGAAGCTCAAGGGGACAGCTTCGACGTCTTGGCTCTATTTTTCTTTACCTTTCTTTTCTCGATTTTCTCTCTTTCTTCCCATCTTTACAATATGTTTCTTCAATTTGTCATAAAACATAACTTAAATAAATAAAATAAGTCAAATAATAAGAACCAAATTTGGGTATTTTAATTGAAAATAGTTAAAATAATAGATTTTCAGAGTTAGTTTGGCTAAAAAAAATAAAATTAATATAAATAGTCATAATGTAAAATTTTCGTTTTGAATAAACAGCAAAGTCATATTACCTTTTTTTTTTTTTAAAGAAATGTTTTAAATATTTTCACAAAAAATAATGACAAGCGTTGTATATTAATTGTTAAATTTTAATAGGAAAATACGTCTGAAATTTACTCAAAAATAGAATTTTCATTAGCAAATGAGAAGGATCGAGGTCAAGGACGAACGTGGGACCAATGCTAGTTACCTTAGCTATCGTCCATCATTTTCTCCACTTGATAAAATAATGTGTGATGGTCCACGTCACCGTGTCTCTGTGCATTGCATGTGATCCACTGTCCTTTCTGTCTTTTCAATTTCAGATTTTTTTTTCTTCGAAGAAAAAAATGAAATTGAAAAATGCGACAAAATCTCAATCACGAGGCCACAGCCGTCGAATGCAACCTCTTTGTCTGCCCACGATTCGTCTTATCCTTCGGCTCCAACTTTCGCAGCCCACTATATTCTTATCTAAAATAATATCCTTTTTTAATTTACAAAAACAATATTTATTTTATTATTATTTCTTCTTTACTTTAGTTGATGAAATTGGATAAGTTTTTGCAAGTTTCTTTTGTTTAGTTTTATTTTATTTTTTTAAATACTCCATTTAATTATTCTGTTAAGCTCTAAAAATTTTGCTTTTTTCTTATTGATGATTTTACATAAATATTCTTAATTTTGTAAATAGTTCAAAAGCAATTGCATAAGAGGATATTCAAATACTAAAAATGAGAAAAATAATACAGTCAGTTTATCACAATGCCATATATTAGAATATTAATTATATTAATAATTTATTTTTATAATTTAACAATAAATAATTTAAAATAAATAAATGAAATTTTAATTTATAATAAATAATCTTAAATTTTTTAAATAATTTATTTAATTTATTTACAAAATAGTAAAATATACTAACTTTTTTGCTTTGAAATTATTAATTTATAAATATAAATAATTTTAAATTAATTGTGTAGCTAAAAATTACTTAATTCTTATTTAATTAAAATAATAAAATTAAATAATATATTAATTCATATTATTTTTTATATATTCTTTAATTTCAGTAATAATTAATATTCTTTAAAATAACTTTTAATATCGACAATCATTACTATATTTTCATTCCTTTGAAAATTAATTTTAAATTTTCAATATTTTAAAACTATATTAATTTATTTATAAAATAGTTAAACATATTAATTTTTTAGTTTCAAAAATTATTGTTAATTTATAAATATAAAATTTCAATAATTTATCTTTTCATTCTAAAATTTTAATATTTTAAAACTAATTATGAAACTAATAATTAGATAATATATATTTAGTTGATAATAAAAAATAAAATAATTAATAATTTAGACATCTAATATAATTATAATAATATCTTTTTTAAATAATGATAAAACTAATAATTAATTATTAATATTTATTATTGTCCAAATTAATCATTAAATATAATCTTACGTATATAAAAAATAAGTAACAAATAAAATCAAAGTTTAAGTATTTGACATAATGGTTAATTGATTATTACCTCTAAAGATCTAAGATTTGAATCCCTTTTATTTATTTTATGTATTATTTTTAATTAATTTGAGTAGGATTGAGTTGTTCCAATAGATACTTGAAGATAATTATACTCAAAAAGCAAGTGTTTTTTTTTAATTACCGGAACTAACGGAAAGACTAAATAAATTATTTTTGAAAAAGTAACGATAATATATATACTAACGGAAAGACTAAATAAATTATTATATATATATATTCGTTAACAGTAGGAGTAAGATGTCATTAGATTTTCTTTTACATCATGAGTATGAACTCTTTATGAAGGGATAACTTTTCTCATTTTCCTTAGCTTCATAGGTATGAACTATTTTAAATCTTCATATATTTTAATCTTGATTTTTAGTTTATTTATTAAAGGTTACTGACGCTTGAATGAATAAAAATGGAAGAGTCAGAGACTAATAAAATTGATTAAATAAATTATGTAAGGTGCATTGAACCATAGCATCACCCTCTTACTTTCTTGCTAAGATTAGTAAATCCCGCTAATCACGTATGCTTTTAAGTATCGAATCACATGAGACCCCGTAAATATATTAGTTATAGTCGTCAGTCAATTCAATCCTGTTCCTACTATTCAAATCTTTTTAAACTATCCCTTCAATCAAGGGATTCGGTTTGAAAACATACCATCAATCTCTTTATTCTAATTCGAAAAAAAAAAAAGGAAGAAGAATTAAAGGCAGTAAGACGTTCATTTTAACTCCAAACCAGTTCATTCCGGCATAAACAGTAAAATAGATGTGCTTAATTTGTACATCAAAAATCACACGAGAAATAAAAAGCCCTCACAACAAACTTTTAACACTCTTTTACAACCACAGCCGTGCATCTCATTGGCTTTCAGCAAATTGGTTAAGCAACGCTAGGGCATTGCTAGTGACCTGAGCCACGTTGACAACCTGAGCTCGGACAGAATTCTTGATCTTACCTTCTAAGGCTTTTCCTGAGAAACCATCAAGACAAGTGTTGTCATCAGTAAGAGCAGCACTAACCCAGGTTTGAACATTGCTCATGTGCCACAAAAATTCCTGACTCTTGGGTTGACCCATGTTCTTCAGCTCCTGAACAGACTTGCTAAGACGGTCCACAGTATCACCCATCTCTTCCAGGCAGTCTGCAATGGCTTCAGACTCTCTGGATTTCAAGTTCTTGAATTTGTTCAGTTTTATCACAAATGTCTTGGCGAACTGAGCCCTGGACAGGCTCACGGACAAGGCGGTGAGAGTCAATTGGCGAGGGCTTTGCCGAATGGCGGTGGCATAAGCCGAGAGAGATTGCACACAGAGTGCCGGATAAGTGGTAGATCTGCAGGAATTTTTAATGAAGCTTGAGTCACTAGACCTGGCTGTGGCTGCTGCCAAGCTAAGGAAATAGAAAAGAGAGAGTAGCAGTAGCAAAGAAGTGGCAATTCTCACCATGTTTCTGGATACAAAAAGGATTTTTGCCTCTCGGATTGAGAATTGGGTTATGAGAAACGAGATTCATAGGGTTCTGTATTTATAGACAGATTGTAAACTTCTTTACTCACACTATTGGTTTTGCAATTTGAAGAAAGTGAACCGTATTGGACGGTATATTGGAGTACGGTGAAAGTATGGTTAAATTAACCAAAAAACTAACGAATCAATAAGTGAAGCATAGGGACAAGCGCCATATCTATGTCGGTATCATTAAATTTAAGCCTGAAAGTTTTGTTCAACGTCAAGTTAACGGAGTACTTTCAAAATTTTTGGGAAAATCATCGAAGTTAAAAAAATTGTAAATATTTATACAAAACCTCCCTCACTATAGTATTTTTATCCCTTTAATTGTTTGTTGATCAACTAAAACTATTAAAATATTTAAACTATTATATTATTAAAAGTAAACTTATTTTACTGTTTTATATTAAAATTATTTGTAATAATATATAAATAAATAATTTAAGAACTTATTAATAACACTAAAAGTAATATTTTTATTTTATATATTAAATGAAAACATTTTTTTGTGACATAAAATATATTTTTATTTTCTTCAAATTGATAATCATAATCAAAAATAATTTTAATTACCAATAAAGGCAACTTAAAAAAATAGAATTTTATTTATTTCAAATAATCTATGTCACAAAAGATTATTTCTATTTTTGGTTGAAATAAATAATTTTGTTTAATATATAAATTAGATTTTTTAAAAAAATAATTTGTTCTTAATTTATTTTTATAATTATTATTCTGTTTGCAAGCTTATTATAATTATAGTCAATAAATTATTTTAGTAAAAAATATATTTTAATATTTGTTTTTTATTAAATAATTTATTTATTTATTGCAATTACTGCTTAAAAACTATAACAATATGAATAAAAATAAATTAAGAAAAGAAGATGTTGTGACTATTTTAATATTTTTATTAATTAACAAATGGACAGAGGGATAAAAATATTTTAGTAATAGAGGTTTGTATGAATTTTTATAAATTCTTCTCTCTCACTGTAATTTTCGTAAATTTCAAAGAGGTTTTCGAAAATACCCTTAATCTAAAATTTTTAAATTTATGGCTTTTTGCTAACGACATGATTCCAATCAATTTTGGACCCACCCCTTTGATTTTAAATTAATTATATAAATGGCAAACATATTAGCTACTATTGGGATCTAATACTAAATATGTGTGGACAAATTAAATTGTCAATTGAAAATTTGTAATGTCATACCATGTGATTGCCTATGTAAATTACCAAAGTTGAGTTTTAGTTGAAAAAAAAATACATCTAAATTTGAAAAATAATATAATTATTTTAATTGATAAATTTTTAATATTATATTAATAGAGAAATAAAATAGATTGTATAAAATTTAATAAGGGTGTTTCCAATGGATTTTTACCTTTATGGATAATTCAAAACCTCTATTACAAAATATCTACGGTTTGGATTTTTTTTAATTAAAGTAAAATAATTTTTCTCTTTTTTTTAAATTTAATTATATTTGTTTAAGTTATATGTTAATTATAGGGTAATTAAGTATTCTAGTTATTGTATTTTTTTTTTTTTTTTTGTTTTTTAATGATTGAGCTCGACCAGGGATCAATTAATATAAATAAAATGAAGTAAAACCAATATCCGTACAAGCAATCAATGAATAGAAAACGAAATGGTGCCAAAAGAATCCCTTTTACAACAACAGACCAGAAAAATAAAAACAAACCAGCGAAGAACAAAAGCATCAATGAAATCTGTAATTAGGGAACCTATTAGCATTAGCATCTCTTGAAAGCATCAAATCTATCTCTACGGAGAAATATAATTATTGTTAAATATTAGAAGTTTTGCTTGTATTTTTATTCTAATTAATCAACAAATAATTTTCTATTTCAATTTTAATTATTAAAAAAATTTGAATAGATCAAAGAAAATCTGTCCAAGCCAAGTTGGTTTGGATAGAACCGATCCGATTTATATCTTTAATATTAAGTAATTTTTGAAAAAATAAATATAATAATTATTTGGTTGAATTTAATTTTAATTTGTTAAGGACAAAACTAAAAATTTGAGAATATTTAGTAATTTTTTAAAAAAACAGAAAGTAATAGAATTTTAAGAAAAAAAAAATAAAAAGTAGTTTAGTCATTGATGCCCATACCAATTTGTATTGACATTACCAGCAATTTGTAAATAATAACTCCAATTATTGATCTATAACGATAATGATACCCGAATTAGTGAGTCAAATACAAGTCGCCACCTGCTGCTATTTAATTAATATTCATATTGTTAAGGGCATGAAAATAACGTGAACATTTAAAAGGAAAAGAAGCGGGAAGGAGAAATAAAATGAAAGGTAAAGACTAGGTCAAAAGTCAAAAGAGATGGGAAGCCATGAAAAATCATTCAAAAATTAATGTGAATTATAACTTATCGACATTAAATTAAATAAAAAAATTTAAATACCAATTATTAAAATATTATGATAGGAGTCTACGCCTAGACTTTGGGCAATGTCTACATGTTTACGCTCATTTTACATATAAGAAATGATAGTAGTTTATATATGAGGGTGGAGTAGTTTGGTACATATAAATAAATTTAATGTAATTAATAAAAATAAATAATGTGAACTAAGGAATAATTAATTTGTTCACAAGAATTCGTAAAATGAAAAAAAAATTATATATCTAATATTATTCATAGATATATACATAGTTTGCAAAAGGAATAAAAAAGAAATTACATAATTAAATGAATTATGATCACAAAATTTAACAGTTACTTATTTTTTTTCATTTATAAAAAATATATTCTACATAAACGATTGGATATGTAAATTGAGGATTTATGCGAACGTTTTTAACAGTTTCCATTGTACTTTCTCTTATAAAACTTATTAATTATTTCTCTATATGCAGATTTTTAATCCAGTTCTGGCCAAAATGTTGCCATAAAACATAAATAACCATTATTGCAGTCTGAAATGATTGCAGAGCAATAATTATTAGGGAAACTTGTATGCATACTACACAAGGGTCAATTCATCAAACAATCAGTAATGAACAGCTCACAATGCTCAAACACAGCTACTATATGACTAGAAGAACAAACTTTATTCTTGGATTGGATGATTAACGAAGTTCCTACCAAAATGTACCCAATGCAAAGCAGTTGGTGGCGGTGGTTTGCGGATGATGCCTACTTGAGCATTTGATTTGTAATTTAGTCATGTATAATGCAACTTGAACAAAAATAAAATTAGCTCTACTGTCATGTCAAGTTGATCATAATATCAATACATATTGAAGCCTGAACAGACTAAATCTTGACAGTGGGAGAAAAATATGCAGGCTGTATTAATTTCATCCGTACGAACGCATTACGTTGATGTATAAATTCTTTTGAAAAAGATAATCGAATATATTATACAGAATTTATTTTTTTGATAATTTATCTCATCTTTGGTCAAAATTTATTTTGCAGCAGTGACCGTTTATCTAAAAATAAATAAAAAAAATTTAAAATAAAACTGACTTTTTAATAATTAAATTCTAATATTTAAATCAATCACAAAATTTAATAATAAATAAAAAATAATAAAATAAATATGAAAAACGTAAAAATACTTTATTATTAATACCAAATCAAATAGGAGAGTCGGATTTTTCTATATCTCTCTTTTTTTAAAATTAAAAATATTATATTTATAATAAGTTTGATATATATAATTATTAAAAAATAAAAATTCAATTTAATAATAAATAATATATTTTGACAAAAAATATTATTTTTTAATTATAATTTATCGATATAAATAACGTAATAAATATTTGTTATATAATTTATATAACACGTTAACTTTAAATTTTAATACGCGAGATTTTACAAATTTTAAAATGTGGGTATTGTTGATCTCATTGCCACTCTTATTTTTATTGATATTAATTTAAGACTGATACAGGAGATATGGGTACGAATTGATCGAGAGATAATTGGAGTATTCACTTCAACTCGTCTAAATTTAATATTAGAGTAATGTGTGATGGATAACAAAGTTTCTAATAGCGAGTACGCCTCTCGCCTCTTCATACGCCAAGACGCTACAAAAATTCTTGAATACAGTATATTACAACTTCAATCCAAGAGCTTTCTTGCCCAAGAGAAAAATATAAAATGTGTCTAAACATAAGTAAAACAGATTATAATGGTCAGCTATGGAATAACTGTTACATAGCCATAATATCAGAAATTGAATGGCTTAAATGGAGAGATTATGGAAACAAATTCAGCTTCCTCTTTAGTTAGAAAGTGACTCAGTCTTTGGTTTATCTAGCATTCGAAATGCTTTCTTAGCTCTTTTTGACGTCTTCGAAACCTTTGGTTGAACTCGTGGCACTTAATGAGCTCTACGAAACTTCATTTTATACTTATCTTTGGAGAAGGTAATTATGTTGCTGACAAGCTGGCTATCACGGATTTGAGCATTTTTTCTTAAACTCGGTGGTTTATTGCTCTTCCCAATGTTGTTTCTCTCCTTGGTCATAATAATTTGGGCTTTTTGAATTATAGTTTTTATTAACTTCTGCACTTGTTTTTTTTGTCTTTTGGGTTGTCCCTTTTCTGTTTTCTTATTTTAATATTTTAATTAAGGGCCACGATCTACGGCACTACTTTTTCCAACATAAATTATTACATAATTTTTTATTATTTAATTAACGCACTTGAAATTGAATTTTATATGCGTAATTAATATATTATGATTAATGCACATGTAAAATATAATTTTAATCATTAAAATATTAATTTAGTGACAAAAAATATGTAAGAAATTGTGGAAAAAGTTAGTGGCTCTTAGGCCTAATCCTTCAATTTATATTCTTATTCATTGGGGTTTTCATAAGCAAAAAAAATAAATAAATAAAAATAAAAATTCTGCCCCATTAAAAGTTTCTTCGTAAAAGAAAGAATACGATTCAGTAGTGATCTAAATTTTTATTGAACAAACGTCCA
>JAWDEX010000023.1:3048732-3060225 GCA_035221805.1 Trichilia hirta
TTAGCACAATGCATGATTATATTCAATTGTTAAATATATATGCTTTATTTATAACTCAATACACTGACAAACTGTCTTTCTCATGTATTTCTCAATTTTCTCTTAGTGATATAAAATGTCGTCAACAAATATATTTTAATGAATTTTGGATAATAATTTACTTACCAGACTAAATTTGAAGGATTGGTTAAGAAATTTAAGAATTATTCTCGAATTCAAAAATTTGGGTTATGTTTTGAAGGCGAAGATGACTATGTCCATAAAGGTGGATGCACCTTAAGAGAAGCAGTAGGCCTTCAATAAATGGCATGCTGATATTATAGAATATAACTCTACATATTGGCATCTATAAATCAGGAGTTACAAGAATGACATGAGAGTATATTATCTATGTACGAGATACTCAAATTCTTACAAGAGTTGTATAGCGAAAATTCTCGTGTTATTGAGTATGAGATGTGTTCTACCCTATTTAGTATGAGACTTAGGGAAAAAATATTGCCCGATGATTATGTCATCAAGATTATTAATATTCTTGGGCAGTTAGATGCTTGGAACATTCGAATGCCCCATAGTCTAAGGGTGAATTTGATTCTATAGTTACTTCTGCCTAGTTTTAAAGGTTTCATTACTAATTTTAATTTGAACAGAATTAAGCATACCCTCCCTGAGTTGCTCAATAATCTTTATGAGTATTACAAGTAGAATACTAAGAGTAAGGGATATGTGAATGTCTATATGACCATTACTAGTAGGACTGATAAAAGGCCATAACGCTCATCTCAAGGTTCAAAAGTTAGATCTAAAAAAAAAAATCAAGAAGGTTTTACCTCTCAAACAGTCCAAAATAAAATAGCCCAAAAGAAAGTATTTTCACTAAGGGTAGGAAGGACATTGAAAAAATAACTGTCCTCAATACCTTGATAGTCTTAAGAAGACTAAGGTAGGTATGTATAGCAGATTTGTGATTAAATATAAATAAAGTATTAATTTAGATATTCATTCATAGATACTTAACTCAACTGCTACTTCTCATTTCTATGTGTTATTGTAGGTACTGTAGAATAGTTCTACACTATTAGGCGATGGGATCGTTTTAAGAATGACGAATAGAGCAACAGTTACTACTACTCATGTAGGCTCATGTAGCTACAGTTACCATTTGAGCATATTGTGAAATTAGAGAATGTTTTATATTTTGCTTCTGGTGTACGAAATATTATTTTTATATCTGTACTTTATAATAATAGTTATTCTATATAATTTAATAAAAATAAATGCATATTACATTTTGAAAATGTATGTATTGGTAAAGTAATTAATACAAATAATTTGTATGTCCTTTAATTGAATAATAGTTATTCAATTTCTTCTATTATGAATAAAAAAATTTGAAATGAAATTCATTTTAAGTTTTTCTGACATCATAGATTATGTCATATCGGAGGTAAGCGACTCAATCAACTTGAAATTAGTAAAATATTGATTTCATTGGATTTTGAACCCATTTTAACTTATGAGTCATATCTTTAAGAGAAAATAATCAAATAGCCCTTTAAGAGTAAAGGTGAGAGGTCAAAAAAACTATTGAATCTCGTACATATTGATATATATAGACCATTCAGTACTATGACCAGAGGAGATTTTAATTACTTCATTACCTTTACTGATGATATGTCTAGGTATGGGTATGGGTATGGGTATTTTGAAAAGTTCAGAGAATTAAAAAATAAAGTAAAAAACTAAGTAGGAAAAAGTATAAAAATTTTGCGATCAGATCATGGAGGTGAATACTTGAGTATTGAATAGTGTAGCAAAAAGAAGAAATCATACTTTAATAGATATGATACTATCAACGGTTAGTTTTATAGACATATCATTATATTTATGGGAATATACTTTATTGACTGTTACACATATTCTTAACAAAGTTTCTTCTAAATCAGTCCAAAAGACTCTATATAAGATATAGTATAGTAAGAGCCCAGTCTAAATTATATGAAAGTTTGGGTTGTCCTATATATGTCAAGTTAATTAAATTTAATAAATTTAATTCCAAATCAGAGATGGGTCAATTTATTGGATATTCTAAAAAAAGTTTAGGATATCAATTCTAATTTTCATTTGATTAAAGAATATTGATCAGTAAGAATGTACGCTTCTTAGAGAAAGAGTTTCTAGAAGAAAGAGGTGTACTAGAGAGATTGAATTAAAAAAAAGTCTTTTAAATCTTAATCTGATCAAATTAAAACTAAAATATCTAGTCAACAAACTTTAATTTCTATTAATTCAATTCCAACTCAAAAATTTTCTAAGATTCATGTAGTTCTAGAGAGATATAGATTTTTCAATGAGCAAGATTTTGAATCTTACTTAGTCGAAGCTATAGATTATGGAGATGATCCTAAAACTTATGAAAGGACAATCTTGGATAAAGATTCAAGAAGATAGCTAGAGGTGATAAAATTTAAAATGAATTCTATATATGTAAATTAAGTCTAAACACTTGTTGATTCTCTAGAAGGAATAATTTCTATTGATAATAAATGGATTTTTAAGAGAATAATTGGTAAAGATAGACAAGTGATGAGTTCATAAAAGTGTACGAGTATTAAAGTTTAAATTTATCATTTTACACTTTGAATATAATTAATTTTCTCAAATTATGCATATTTCTAGTCTTCGGAATAAATTTTAAGTTGTTAATAATTTATGTTTATTTTTTTCTTTGATGCAGTGATAGTAAAAAGGCGATAACTTCTCAACCGGGAGACCTTTTAAGGTGATTCTTACTTCTACAAAAAGAAAACTTAATGGAATAAAATTTTCATGTTTTGACTAACTTCTAGTTTGTACTCCACGTTGCAGTTTCAAAGCCATCATTCAGGCTCATTCACTGTTCCAGTCCAGCTCGACCTTGCTTCAATATTTTAACCATAACTTTTGATAAAAATTTTGAATTTACTTGAAGTAAATTGCATATTAAAGATAAGACAATTATTTAAAACTTTTATATTTGTCACTTCACTGAAATAAGTCATCTTTGAGGTCATCCATAACGTTTTTAAGGCAACCGAAATTGTTGATCGCTTTTGTCAAAGATTCCATCCAACTTTGTCAACAATTGCAATCATCATCTTTGACAATTTGGCTCTCATTTTGGTTATAAATATAGGCCTATTTGTGCTTTGTAAACATACATCAAGACTTTTGTAAAATTAATTTCGTTTATAATATTACTGTTTTCTTCTTATATCATGTCCTTCTAAATTATAAGCTAAGACTAAGAAGTTAATACTAAGGATATATGGTATGTTTTCTAGATCCCACCTTTGGTTCTAATGTTTAAGTCTTTTTATTAATTGCATATTCATGTTTTGAAAAGTGTTTTTAAACATCTAAAATCTTTGATTCTTTATAGACATTTGACACATTGAATGCTTGGAAATTAATTCCTTGATTCATGGTTGACATTTGGCATAAAGGATGCTTTGAACTTTAAGATGTTTTAAACATTTTTCTCAAATAATTTTATCAATTAATTCAAAGGCATATTTTTAATTAAACATTGATTTTTTATATAAAATATATATTTTGTGCATAAAATGATTTTTATCTTCTGATTGAGAAAATTCTTTATTTTATCTCAATTGAGTTATAAAATGGAATCTAGTTTACTAACCATCATCCTAAAATATTAATTTATAAAGCCTTAGTATTTTAATTTACATCTAATTTTCACTTGGTAATTGTTCTTTTAAAACTTGCTTATCATATATTTTACCTTTGCTTTGGACCTTTGCTAGTGGACCTTACCTTGGACACAAACCAATTAAACTCTTAGAAAAACACTCCCTGTGGATACGACACTTGACTATACTATAATAATACTACCTATACTTGGGTATAACAATTAATATGTGAATCAATTATATATATATATATATATATATTATTACAAAAAATTAATAAATTAAGGTACTATTCTTTATAAGAATTTTAAAAATATATTAGAACTTAATTAAATAATTAAGTTATAAAATAAATAACTTTTTCTAAATTTTTTGTTAATTATCTAAAATTTTATCTATTAATATTTCAATAAATTTTTTGCTAATTATCTAAATTTTATTAAATTTTATATTAAATAATGAAATAATGAAATATCTAATCCTATAAGTAAAAGCGACATGTTTGTTTCTTTAAAAAAAAAAAAAAAAAAATACTTGTGGTATGTGGAATTCACGTTGAACCAAATAAATTTCTCAGCTGGGCTAAACTAGCACAATGACAACTAGCTGGCCCAAACGTGGCTAAGAAGGTATAGAATGGCCATTTGTTTCTTCGGCCCAAATATCTGATACCTGCTGTATTTTTCACAAATATCTAACATCGCGTCACTTGTAGTGGAAAATTTTGTTGAATTAAATTTATAATATTAAAAAAATGTTAAATACATTTTAAAAAAATAAAAAAATGAGTATATTAAATATAAAATCAAGGGAAACAGTCATTTATCCACACTTTAAATAAGCGTTTTTCTTCTTTTTGGTACAGTGTGATATAATTTTTCTAATAAATTTTGTATTAGTAAAGCTCAATTTTATAAGTAGAGATTTTCTCCAAAAGTTTATGGATTATTTTGGTTGTCAAGTGTATATTTTTAGTAAAAAATAATATAATTATTTTAATAGATAAATTTTTAAGGTTATATTACAAAAAGAAATGAAGTTAGATTTTAAAAAATAAAAAAAAAAGATATTTTAACTAATTTAACCCCTAGAAATAATTCAAAATATCTATTTTCAAAAGTCTAAGATCTGAGATTTTAAAGTAAAATAATATTTTAAAATATCTATGAACTTTTTTGGTTCAAGATAATTCATACAAACTATTACAAATTTGAAAGTAACTACTATAACATGTTGATCTGCATACTAATTTCCATAACATGCATCAATTTGTTAATAATAATACCAAATAGTTGACTTGTAACAAATTCCAATGTTACTACAAGTCTCCAGTTGTTGTTATAAACATCTAATATGCATTATAAATTAGAAATCTGAAAATAAGCATGAAAATAACGGGGGCATTTTTTTGCAAGGAAAGATAACGAGGGTATTGAAAACGAATTGAAGTGTGGAAGGAGAAATAGTGGAGATTAATGGAACAAAGAGAATGCGTAGGATGATTCAAATAGTAGTCATACTTTATAGTTGGATTGGATGACTAACAAAGTTCCAATAAAAATGTATCGAATGCAAAGCAATTGGTCGTGGTGGTTCGCTGGTGATACCTACTAGTGCATTTAATTGGAAATCTGGTCATGTAATGCAACTTGTACAAAAATAAAGTTAGCTCTATTGTCCTATCAAGTTTATCAAGTGATAATACCAATAAAAAATTGAAGCCTGAACAAAATAAATGTTGATCGAGGTACAGGAATATAAAGCCTGTATGTATTCATTTCTGTATGCAATGTATTTCAACTTCAATCCAAGAACTTTCATGCCCAAAAGTGAGGAAAGAATCAATGTTACATGGTCATAATATGAAAAATTGACTGACAATTAATTGGCTTAAATGGAGGAGAGATTATGGAAGTAGATTCAGTGTATTTGACATGAATCGTAAAATGATATATTTGACTCAATTTCAGCTTTATCTTGCATACAATTTCAGCTTTAGTTAACATGCCGCACTTAGACAAAGTCTGTGAGACTTCGCTTTACACATATCTTCTGAGAAAGTAATGGTGTTACATACAAGCTACAAGCTGGCTGTAACATGGGTTTGAGCATCTCGCTCTTCAAAGATTGTTTCTCTTCTTGATCATGATAGTCTCGGTTTTCCGAATTGTAAACTTCATTAGCTTTTGCTTTTGTTTTTGGGCAGTGGTTTGTGGGCATTGCAAAAGGGGTGCCATCAGAGCTATTACTTTTTAAACATAAATTATTAAATAATTTTTCAAGATACAATTTTAATCATTTAAAGAAGACTAATTCAATGATAAAAAAGTGTAAGAAGTTTGTAAAAAATTAGGGACTCTTGAACTTAATCCTTTAATTAATTTTTCTCTTTACGTAGGCTTTTGTTAAAAAAAATGATTCTTCACCATTAAATATATTTCTTTAAAAACAAGATTGAAATTCGATACTAATCTAAATTTTTATTGAACAAATATACCCTTATGATTGATAATTAGTAAGTAAAAATATAATGAAAATATTGATTTTAGTAAATAAAAATATACGTGCATTAAATTTTTTTAAAAGATGAGGTAAGTTTAGATGTGATCCTAATTTCCAAATAAAGGTAGTATTCATATCATAATGACCACCATGAAAAGGACACATGGAGATGGGTAATATTACATAATATTTCACAGTGAAGTCAAATATTCTCCTTAATGAAATATTATTTGACTTTCTTTTCAAGTTTGTGATGGGTATTTATTCCAAGTTCTTCTTCTTCTTCTTTTTTTTTTAAATCTTATTAATATATTAATGACAAATCACATAGCAAGATCATTCAAAAAAGTGCGTAATTAACTGATATAATCAAAGGATCCAGATATTAGCATAAAACAGCGCAAAAGCTCTTGATACCCTTAACATTATATCGCGCAACCACCACCATTTCTCAGTATCTTTTGTCAACCTGGTTAGCCAGAGCCAACGCATTGCTGGTAACCTTAACAACATTGACAACCTGAGCCCTAACGGAATCCTCGACCTTACCATTCAAGGTCTTGTCCGCAAACCCATCAAGACAAGTGTCGTGATCTGTCAGAGCCGCACTAACCCATGTCTGAACATTGTTTATTTGGAAAGAAAAATCCTTACCCTTGGCTTCACCAATTTTCTTCAGTTCTTGAACCGATCTGCTAAGACGGTCCACAGAATCATCCATTAAATCCCAGCAGTCTGCAATTGCTCTGTACTTCCTTCGCTTTAAGGTCTTGAACCTTTTCATTTTTGACAAAAATAATTTAACTAACTGTGCCCTAGACATGCTTACGGACAAGGCAACCTGTGCCATCTGCTTCGGGCTCCGTTTGATTTCACTGGCATAAGACAAGAGAGACCGCACGCAGAGAGGAGGGTAAGTGGCTGATTTGCATGAGATCTTAACGAAGCTTATATCTTTACTAGATGGCTGACGGCTGGTAGCTATGGCCGTGCTAGCAGTGCACAAAACAATGAGTAGAAACAAGAGGCTGGCTGTTTTCGCCATGGATTTAGATACCAGAAGGTCAAAAGCTATTAATTGTTTCTCAGGAACGAAAACTGGATGGGATTTTGAGAAATGAGATTGACAATGTTCGTTATTTATAGGCGGCCTGCGAGTTGCGACTTGGGAGAAAATTAATTCTCCTACGCAATCTTTTGCCTAAAATTTTCACGTGATTGGGAAATTTTTTTAGGCATGTCCATCGAGAACGGCTTAAACCAATGAAATAGTATCATTGCAAATACAACAAAATTACTTATATAAATTATAGCACATGTCCACATGTTTTATTTATTCATAAACACAAAATAGTAACACAGTGTGACTGGTATTGGCTACTGGGTTATTGGAATTGCTTAATTAAATAAAAAGGAATTTCCCGTGGACATTGTGACTTGTCTAAAAGAGAATTTATCACTATTTCCTTTTTGAAATTCAAGATTTTATCGTTTAAATGATATTTTTTAAAATTATCAGTTATCACCACTCATATTCTCTTAAATATCCTTAATAAAATTATTTATATACCTTTAAAAGTTATTAATAACTAATAAATTTTTAAGATAATTATTAATAAACTTATAGCTAGGGATAAATAATAAATTTAAAATTTGTAAATTTCAATTAGAAAAATAAGTTGTAATTATTAAAAAGACATTATCTAAATAATAAAAATTTGAAATAACTTTTTTTCATTTAAAAAAATATTTCTAATGAAGGGATAACTTTTCATGTATTTTGTCTCAAATAAATGGTATAAATTGTTGGCTATTCTATATTTGCACAAGAATTTTTTTCAATAACACGAAGAGATTGGTTGAATTCTCGTATCATACTTTTGGGTAAAAAAATTGGGATATTGGAATTGCTTAATTAAATAAAAAGTAATTCCACGTGGATATTGTGATTCACTAAATTCAATGTCATCAAACATTTTTTCAATTTTATTTTCAATAAATGTTGCTCAAAAATAGAGATTAGAAAGCAATTTAAATGACAAATGGCACTAAATTTACGTAGAAAAATAATTAAAAAATTACACATATACCTAGGGCATGTATTACATAAGTCATAGATCAAACCCAACTAGTTTAACATATATTTTATAACAATATGTATATCATATATATTATCAATATTCAAGTATCAAATATAAACTATACATGATAGTAAACGTTGCAAAGTTAAAAAATGGAGTAGGATTTGGTATATATTCTCTATACGCATGTCAAAAGATCATTCGTCAAAAACTCAAATGAATTTTTTTTTTATTTTTATATCACAAAAATTATTATACGCATATGAATGTAAAAAAAATATTTTTACGTTTTATTTTCATTTGAAAAATATCTTTCTACCCATTTGATTGCTAACAAAAAATAAAGAAAGAAAGAAATATTATACACACACACATATCGACTAACTTATGAGAATCCAGTGGTCATTTACCTCTACATCTTTTATATTAATTTCTCACATGATTAATATACCTTTTATGCTAAAAAGGATTGAATATGAGATAAGCATCATCGTCGTCGTCATTATTATTAATAACAAGGACAGCGTATTACACGATCGTTCAACTGCACACATGAACTGATATAGGACCACAAAGGATCAAAATTAAAATGCAATGCTTTATATATCAAATGGAAAACTCTCATAAATATTTACCGTTTCTCAATGTGTTTTGTCAAACTGGTTCACCTAGTGCACTACTGGTGATCTGAGCCACCTGGACAACCTTAGTCCTAATGGAGTCCTTCACCTTACCATCCAAGGCGTTGTCAGCAAACCCATCAAGACAAGTGGTGTCATCAGTCGGTCCAGCACTAACCCAGTTTTGGACATTGCTCATGTGCCACGAAAATTTCCGATCTTTGGCTTCATGACCTACTTGCTTCAGCTCCTGAATCGACCGGCTAATATTGTCTAAGGAACTGATCATTAAATTCCAGCAGTCCTCAGTTGGTTGAGGCTCCCTTGGTTTCGAGTCTTTTGAGCTCTTTCAGTTTTAAAACATATAACTCGGTTGACTTACTCCTGGATAAGCTCACGGACAACGTAACCAGAGCCATCTGCTACGGGCTTCCTTGGATTTTGGTGGCATAAGGCAAGAGAGACTGCACGCAGACTGTAGAATACATGGTAGAATAGCATGACGTTTCAACGAAGCTTGTGCCATTAGTAGACAGCCCAGCGATCTTCACGCAGCGTGTTAGTATCTCAAAATGATTGAACGCGAATTCGACCAGCTCAAAGCCAAATTTATATTCAAATTATGTTAAATTTATTAGAATCCACTAAGATCACAAGAGTTTCAAATCTTAAAATTTGAAAATTCGACACGTTCTTACAAAATTCTCAAAAGATTCATAAATATTATTTAATCCCTTTATTTATACAGAAAAATTAAGGCTTTATGTAGTTACAATAATATCCTTCCAATTCAAAATAAAAATACTACAAAAATAAGCTAAATAAGAGAAAATTAGTAAAATAACATGCGATTTGGTTGAACGAACTAAAAATTTCATTCGATCAAAATTTGTACCCTCTTCTAACAAATGTATTGCTTAGATTCGGTTGAAAGAATCAAATGATTCGTTCAACCGAATAATATCATACTCTGAAAATTTGGAGCGGGCATTGGGCAATTGAATTGGATTGAACTAAAATTTCAATTCAATCCGCACACTGCAGATTGTATTTAAAATAATCCAATCCGATCCCAAGAATGTATAATCCAATATGATCCAAACCACTAAAAACAGATTGGATTGGATTGGATTCATAGATTAAGCTTTAGGTCTAAATTTAAAAATAAAATCTAAAATTTTGGTCCAAATATATAAGTGATTAAGATTTGATTACATTTCGATTTAATATTTAGACGCAAAACTAATAAAAATAGAGAAAAAAAAATTAATAGGTTAATTTTTTCACATCTAAATTATGTAGTTCAACATAAATTATAAGAAAATTTCACACAAAAAATATTCTTAGCAGCAAACAAACCATGATAAAGAGCAAGTATTTCTTAAATTACAATAAAAAAAGAAACGAACAAAGAAGGACAGAGTTTTCATCAAATTCTACATGGTGAAGACAAATCCTATGAATTCTTTATGACCTCTAGGATAATGTAGTTAGATTTTAAACGTGGATTGCCGGATTGGTAGATCAAAATTAATTCAATCCATAATCTAATATGCAAATTGCGAATTATAAAATTTCAATCCGTACATCGATTAGCAAATTTTTTAACTTGATCCAATCTATGACAATTAGCAGATTGGATTGAATAGAATTTGGCCACCTATGCTGAAAAGTGTCTGAGTCAGATTTATTCAAACAAATTAAGAAATTTTTTTAAACGAATATTTTTATGCTCTTTGTCCCCTTTTTGGATTCAATTTGACTTAATGAATTTGGGTCAAATTTGTTTGAACGAATCAAAAAAATTATTTGAACAAATATTTTCATGTTTTTTATTCTTTTCTTGGATTCAATTCGGCTAAATGAATTATGAAATTTGTTCGGCCGAATTCCTTATTCCTTGCACCTATCTTCCTTTCCTTACACTAGCATCCACGTTAGTCTCCTTTACTTGAAAAAAAAAACTCGTCATCTAGTTTTCTTCGATCCTTGCGTAGATCTTCTCCCGGGTATCATAAATACCCTTTGCTTTAGAAAGATTGATCACATATAGGTTATCATTAATCTTCTTTAACACTTTATACAATTCATCCTTCTTCAACTATAGCTTGTTATTGGTGCCCATTGAAAACCTCTCATTCGGCAAGAAAACTATTAGCATATCACCTTCTTCAAAAGTTCTTGCCTTTTTGTGTTTGTCGATAGTCCCCTTATATTTAGCATTTGCTATCTCTAACTTCTTGTTCTCGGAAGTCTTCATCCATCATTTTTGCTAGTCGCTCCTCTTGTACTTTCTTAGTAATTGAACCAAATCAATGACATATCTTAGGATCTTTTGGTAAATAACCTAGAATTCTGAACTCTTAAGAGCACTGTAAAATTCATTGTTATAAGTAAATTCAACTTGGATTAGTGCAAAGTTTCATTGTCTTGAGTGATCCTTGTAAATACTTTAAATTATATTATTTAATATTTTATTCATTGACTCTATCTGCCCATCGATTTTTGGGTTTATTATGCTACTAAACTTTAATAGCGCATTAAAAAGCTTATACAATATTGCCTAAAAATAACGCAAGAATCAAGTGCCTCGATTAG
>JAWDEX010000023.1:3068602-3086759 GCA_035221805.1 Trichilia hirta
GTTTAAGCATGATTATTTGTTTAAACACTATTATTCGTTCAAACATTATTATTTCTTTAACTAATCATATTTTAATTATATCTTAAATGGATAAATAAATTCAGAAGATTAAACCTGAATACGACATAATTATTAATCGTGTGACACAAATATGATTTGATTATTATTCGTGTCAATTTTAACAAATCTGTATCCATTTAATTGAATCGAATTTGTATTGAATAATCGTGTCGTGATTCAAATTGCAACCCTTTTATGAATACATGGGAAAAATAATATTCATTTCACCTCACAACTTTTGTCATGGAAGTTGAGTTGTGGTACCTTGAAAGTTTTCTGATTGTTAAATGAATTTGTTTTTTAGGTTATTAACAACCCAGCAAACTGGGAAGCAAAAATGTTTGAACTTCTTGAGGCCGCCCGGTTTCTGCTTGGTATGTTCATTGTCATTGTGTGAATTAAGCATCCGTCATCGCGCTTGTGTCTTAACTTTTGTAGAAACTAAACACTGTTGTCGTCATATACTTGTCTTCACAGGATCAGTGATACAAATACTACTAATCAGGACCATAAATTCTCTCATTGGCAACATGTCTCCTCCCAAGAAAGCATCTTAGCAGTTTCTTGTAACAGGATTATAACTTCAAGGTCAGATGTCATTTGCCTATTGTAACCTTGAGATCACTTTCAATGTCAATGGTTAAAATAGCAATTTCCTCCTTTATTGTGGTTTGGTTTACATGGTAAGCTCAAGCACATTCTTATGTTGAGGTCAAGAAAAATTTTGCTCCATTCTTTTGCTTTGAAACACAAATCAAGCGGAGTATGGTACGGTGGAAGCATGTGTAAAGAAATCAAAATTTAATTTGCACCCACCCGCACTATTTTGAACTTTGCATTTTGAGATGTTAGTTATCGGATCAAGATTGGATTTGAGCTGAATAAATATTTCGACATGCTTTATTCGTTATTCTCAAGCTCACCAATGTTCCGGAAAATTCATGCATTTTCAAGGCATATGTTAAGAATGAAATATTCATACAATATTTTCAATTATTGGAAAAGTTTACTGATCATAATCATTCAACATGTACAAAATTTGCCGCGAATGTTAAATTTCTTGAACTTCAGGTCCGTCTTTCGCAAACCAAGAATCCCTGTAAGTTCTTCTATTTGTACTGATCTAACGGTAGCCGCTCAGCTGGTACGGACCTTGAGCATCAATCATAACCGTAATACCTGAGAATATCCACAATCAGGAGCAGTAGACTTCTCAACATCTGACGGGAACAACAGCTTGAGGCTTGACAATTGAACAATACAATATCCAGGCTGTCTCTTTTCTGAGCTAGAGTTTAGGGAATAATGTCGTTTTCCTGTATCAAACTACGACATCGGTATAACAAGTTACAATTCCAATCCTATATCTGCCAACATTTTTTCCACTCTCTCTACATCATCAACTCTACACGCATTTCGATAAATCCTCATCAAAAGCTTGAAATTATGTTCATTATCTGGTTCCAACTCAAAAAGCTTTTGAGCAGCAATCTCTCCAATATCTACATTTCCATGAAGGTAGCATCCATATAACAATGCTCCCCACACAACTGAACTCGCTTCAAACTCCATTTTTTCTACTATCATTGCATAAGCCTCAATGATCAACCCTGCTCTTCCGTAAAGATTGGTCATACAAGCATAGTGTTCCACTCTTGGGTTAATTCCATACTTTTCTCTCATGACATTAAACAATCTCTCCCCATCCTTCACCAATCCTAAATGAGCACATGCCGATAATAATGACACAAATGTGATGTGATCTGGCAAAACTCCGTCCCTCTCCATCTGCTCGAAATACATCAACGCTTTCGGGTCCTTACAATTAGCAGAAATAATGGAATTCCAGGATACAACATCTTTTTCAGGCATGTGATCAAATAACCAACATGCTTGATCCAACTTTTCTCTGTTCGAGTATACAACAATCAAAGAATTAGCAATCGATATAGTCCACTCAGCTCCGCACCTAAGAACCCACCCATGAATTTGAGCAACAACTTTCGACAAAGATGCGTTAGCAAGAATTGCTGATATAGCCACAGAATCAGGTTCAAATCCACTTTGAATCATTCCACGAAAAATATCCGATGCTTCCACTAAAAGCCCGTGACGAATGTAACCTGTCAACATTGAATTCCAGGATATCAGGTCCTTGCAAGTAATCTTATCGAAAACCCTTCTAGCCTTAACAATGTCACCACATTTTGCATACATGTCAACAAGAGCGTTAAGCACAAACCCATCATAACCAAAACCAAAACGCACTGCATCACGGTGCACCTTCTCACCAACCCGAATTATCCCAAGTCCAGAGCAAGCTTTCAACAAGCGAGGGAACGTGAACTGGTCCGGTTCCACGCCTTCTTCCTCCATTTGGAAATAAAGCGCTATGGCATCTTCATATTGACCCAATTCAGCGTATCCTGATATAAGCGAATTCCAAGGAAACGCGAATGTAGTTCGCTTAGACATTTGATCAAATATTTGGTGGGCCTCATCCATAAGGCCGCACGATGCGTATAACCGCAACAGTTTTGAAGCAATGCCTTTGTTTTTCCGTAAAAGATTTGTGGGTATAAGACGGTGTAGCTTAATACCGTGATCAATGGCTTTTAACTGATAACATGTTTCTAGGAGAGAGGCGAAGATTTCAGTGTCTATGGTGATTCTGTTTTGAATAGAGGACTCGAGGTCTTTAATGACGGAATCCAATGCTTGAAGCTTGGATTGAAACAAGGGTTTGTTGTTGATTAGAAGTGGAGTAGGGGATGATTTTGGGTAAGAGGAAAAGCTGGTGTTTTTGCTTTGTGAAATTTTCTTCTGTTTTAGGTTGTCTTGCCTTTGTTTTCTGCTTCTGCTTGTCGAAGCACACTGAACGGATGGAGAAACTAGGAAGGCTGGTTGGGGTAGAGTATGAACACCCACCATTTTAGCCTTTTGTCCCAAGAAACGTAGAAGACCCACGGATAGGGATTAACTTATTATGTTGCATCGGTGTACTAGAGATTGTTATGATTTATTCACAATTTTAGTTTTAAATAAAATCAATCATTATTATATGATATTATTTACGATGTAATATTATAGATTAATTATGATGTAATATTATAGACGCATTTAATACAAATCTCTTCATTAGTTATCGTAACCCTGATTACATTTTAAAATGTACAACATTTCACTTTCTCACCCGTGAATAATATGCCTATCCCCATGACTGATTCAGAAACTAGTTTCAGAATTTCAAGCCAACCACTGTTTATAAAGTATTTATTGCCAAAGATCATTTACATCAAAAGGGGTGGTTGAATTATAGTTCTTCTCATGAGTCACGATGCTGGTTGTGTGTCACAAAAATTATTAATACAAATTTATAGTAACAAATTTCACAATGACTGATTGAAGAGGAAATCGTACAAGAATATAATTGAAGATTCATGACCATTGTCTGAATGATACAGCACAAAACCCTCAAAAGGTTTTCATGTTCTCCATCTATAAAAGATTGTCAAAAGGTTTTAATGTTCTCCATCTATAAAAGATTGTTAGACTATCATCTGTCCATTGTCTTATCTTTTAAGAACAAACTGCATCAAACAGGATTGGAGAAAATTGTAACCCTCAGTTTGGTAAAGGTTGACCTCTACAAAATCCCAGATTCCTTGGCTATGAATTTTTGCTCATTCAGAGGACAGTGTTATCAAATGAACCACAAACAATCTTTGGGGGAAAATGTATAGTAACTTCATGAAATACTAGGATTTTTCCACGCTTTCTGCTACTCTTTATTCATATAATCAAGGTTCATCCTGCCACAAGCTGCAGAATAAAATCAGTCTATTTGATGACCTTTAAAAATGTTTACTAAATAAGTGAAAGAATGAAAAGAGGGAGAGGAAGCATACGCATACAGATGACTAACTAGGTATGGCATACAGTTTTGTAACATAACGAAGTCATGAAGTACAAAAATAAGATATTCCACACCCATTACAATAAAACATATCTCACGTGCAGCAAACACTGCTCGAACTTGTTCAAAAATTTCATCCACTGTTCCCACTGCGTTGATCTGCATGCAAAAGCTACTGTTATTACAACCTAGTAATTGTCAATCTATGTACAGTAGAAGCATATCCTAGTTTTTACAAAGGCAATGTATATGAACTCATTCAGAAACAGAGACAAATTTTTAAAAAAGCAATGTCTTTGAACTCACTACAAATAATAAGATAATAAAAGAAACAACCCCTGAGCAGAAGATTAATAAAAAATTACTGAATAAAGCTTCCCCTTCTTTGAATAGTAGTTGATAACAGGAAGATTCAATGCTTTAGACACTTTGAGACATTTCTTACCGGTATCTGTGTTATCATCAACCCGACCCTGCAATTAAACATCTTTTTTAATATTGTTCCTATATAATTTGTCTATATAGAAAAGTAAAATAGATAACCATAAGCACCTGATTATGATTCGGCACGCGTTTCACCGTCTCTTCTTCAGGGCAATCAAAGAAAAGAACAATATCCGGTTCTGCCCCTATCTAAGTTGAAACATAAGCACACTTCACAATAACAACATCATAAAAAGGAATAAACAATTTTTCAGTCTGATAATGGGTCTCTAACTGTTTTACTACTATTTTTGGACAAATTTAATACTGCTGCAAATCTCCCTATCTGGATAATCTTTATTGTTTCCTTCCTCTTTGTTGTCTCTCCTTCTCAAGGAAAAACAACTCATTTGCTTAATTCATAATGATCACCTATCTCAAGGCTTTTCTATGAGGCTCACTGCTCTTGAAAGGCGTGTAACAGTTAATTACCTTGAAATCATACCCATGACAGATATTAGTCAAATCTTTTTGGAGAATCACTAAATCAAATGTCACAAAGCAAATTGCATAAATTTCTTTAACCGTCTTCATAAATATGGCCATAGAGAAGAAAAATAACAGTTCGCTCAAATGCTACATGATTTTCCTCAATTCTAGGAAAACCATCGATTAGAAATTTATGGTTGTCGCTTGATTCCATCTCCTTTTGGATCAGTTTGACTGTTACTTCTGAAGGGACAATTTTTCCTTCTTTGATTGTGTTAAGGATCATGGTGCTGAAATCATAGTTCCCATAATCAAAGGATGTTATAGTTTTGAAGGTATATGCATATGCAACCAAAAAATTCCCTATAGTGAGCATAATCATTATTACCCATATTCACTGTTAGAAGCTCTCTCTCTTCTTAACAAGTCCCCTGCACTGAGATGTGTTAATCCATAATTCTCAACATCTTTTCACATTGCGTACCTTTTCTACTACCAGGGCCACTTGAGATCTGTGAACAAATCTATCAGACGTATGCATCACAAATTTATTTCTTGGAAGAACCAATATAGATATAGATATAGATATAGATATGGGTTTGACATGAATGTGCATAGTTGTAAGTTCTTTTATTTTACTATACATTATCAATTATCTTTGAAGCAGGTCAGTTTCCAAAACCGATTAACATGATATGGAAGACGCAAAGAGCTTCAGGAAGAAGAAACCAGAGATCACGTTATCTACATCAATACATCCTTGAAGATATCCCCTCTAAGGTCTACTTGAGTTTTGATGTAGCTTTCATTTTGGTAAACTGTTAAAGAGATCATTTAATGTGTTAGTAAATTTAACAGTTATTACCTAATACAAAACTTATGAATGGAGCTTTCACTTTGGTAAACAATCCACCTTTATCCTGCAATCAAAATACGTAGCACAACCTGGTTCAGCCATTGAAATTCTTTTACCTATTCACTGTTGCATGCTGAGCATAAGGATTGGTAGTACTTAAAAAATATAAGAGCATGAATCAAATATGGTGCGATAAGCAAATAACACATTGAAACTAATATTCCTGAAGATCAATACTGAATTTTTTAACTTTAATGCTGGTTTGAAACCTTATGCGGTGTTGCAGAATTGCTTTTGCGGGTAAAATAACTATAAACTACAACACAGCATTGCGTGACTGCTAAAAATAGGAAACGTAACATCCTACATGAAAAAGGAATTATGATGTAAAATCATTGTTTCATCCATAAGCTTGTTGCTCAGACACAAAAAAGACATGGAAGCCTTTAGTGCGTCCAAAATTTGGGTATTTACCAGTGTGCAGACAAAATTTCAGAACAACAACCAGGTTCAAATAAGGTCCTAAGATGGCAAATAACCTCCATACAGTGAATAACGAATATTGACCTCACACATACCCACTCTGCCACTTGAAGCCAAAACTATGCAGCTCAAGGAAGCCAGTAGCAAGAAAGACTAATGGCCTAAAATGTAGACACAGAATTTCACGCGTAGAACGAACTTGGGCAAACTCACTAAGAACTAGCAAAATAAGGGCAGAATTTGTTTAATTCAGATACGTCAACATTTAGAGGCTCTAGAATATAAAGTCAATCCAATGAAACAGTATGATAAAATGATGAAATATTTTTGTGACAAGCAATTCCTGTTATATCTAACATTAGCTAGAACATGACATGACATGACATTTTCATTAATAAACCTTCCCCAAATAAATAAAAAATGTATTGAATACCTGAGTGGGTATTTCCGTAGTAAATGATTCTCAATTCTTGAACTTATAAGCTGCCTACATTGAGCAGCATATAACCAGAAGCAAACGGTAGATTGAGTGTCTATACTAAAATTGATTCAAAAAGGTATGCGAATGTCATTATAATTTGCAGCTCCAAATTAGTATCGGCTTCAACTTTCGAAAACTTGCAACAACCAACTAAATGAAAAGCAGAAATGTCCTTTATAAACTGAATTCCTAAAAGTAATTTTGAATAATACCTTCCTTCAACAAATTGGACATTCCAAATCATAATAATCCTTCTCAATATTCGCCTATTATTATCCAAAAAAATGGCCGTTTCTTGACCAAGGATACCACAAAAGCCAACTTGCCAAGAAAAATCAGGATTTCTTAGAAACACACTCAAAACTTGCAAGCTTAATATCAAATTTTCAACTTCCAGTTTCTTGCACACAGTGGGAAACATTTTGTTGGTTTTGTTGAAACATCCTAAATCTATGGATTAGTGATCCAGGAATTCTCTAGTAATAACTTCATCGATCATGTTTCATGTGTATGACAATGTAAATGAACCTCTAATAGAGCTTCAGAAAATCAGCGTAAGATCCACATTTACCTGTAGATCTTACGTACTTTTGTACGTGATTAAGAGAGAATGATTTTGAGGAAGAGATCAAAGGAGAAATTGAAGCCACACGCCTCCACGTCAATGGGTTCTCTCTACTCTAGCTCTTTCTCGTTGACTCTATCTCGGTTATTTTTCTGGGTTTTTTGATTTCTGTTTTCAATGACGCATTTTGTCGAACAAGTAACGTGTCATATTATATGCCGATGAACTCACCAGTGTGTGGCCATTGATTATGCATAACTTTGGGCAGCTTGGCTGCTCTGAGCCAGGGTCAACTTTCTCCCGTCATTTCGATACAACCAACTGGTTTCGCTTTATTTTGAGCTCGCTAGGAGAACAATTTTAGTCCCTGACCATGAGGTAAACTTCTATTTGTCACGTATATTTAATCATTATTAGACTAGAAATCGTCGCTCCGTACCTAAACCTCAACAAATCATTGTTCCTCAAAATTATGCACTGTCTTCGTCATCGGGCAAAATTCAAAATAATTCTTTCTTTCTTATTCAATTTATTTTAATATTTTTTATATTAATGCCTATTATACTTTTAACAAAATACTCTTTGTTTTTTGTTCGCTGAATTATCTCAAAAACTTTTGTTCTATCTACTACTCTCAATTCAAATTTTATAGACAACTCACTCCCTCAAAAAGTCCATCTTCACATACTTAAAAAATCCCTTTTTGTTTATAATGATATTTTCAAGTAAATTTATTTGATCTCAGCACTTGATTTAAAAAATTTTAATAATTTTGTACTACTTTGTATTTTATCGTTAAAAAAAAATGATTTTTCAACAATAGACAAAAATTCAATATATACCCTCTTAGCACATTTCACTATAACTTTAATACCAATATTACAAATTATTAATTATGCACAACTTTGATCTGCTAGCATCCTAAGTACTCCTACTTAAAGTCAGCCTTTCCATGCAATCTAAATATATTTCGTTGGTTTTGTCTTGTCCGGAACTCGTCATGAGAACAATTTTAGTCTTCAACCAGCTTATACAACAAGACAAAATCCTATTTGTTAAAAATTCTCATTCAATACTTAAATTGCTCAAAGTTAGTATACTTTAACACACAAAGAGTGTGACACTAAGACCCCTAAGAATTAGTGATGAATATAATCCTACCATTTCATGCATGTTTAGATGAACACACGCCAGCACTTTCCTTTTATTTTTGTTTTGATCTTTAACATGACTCCAATTGGACCTGGTGCTGATCGTGTTATACAGTTGCCGTATTCGAGTGAATCCCGAGTATTTGTGACCGATACTGGCTCAAACATTCCAAAATTCATACCTACGTTAAGCTCGACTGCCAAATTTTGCACAATGCATTGATTGGAATTAGGATTTAAATGAAAAATGATACTATTTTATCACTGAAACATTTTTTGATATTTTATTAAATTATTTGAAAAATATATATATTTTAATGTCAAAAAATAAAATAAAGTATTAAAAAATTAAAAAAAATAATTATTTTGTAAAGTTCGTATTTCTTTTCCAAAAAAAAAACAGTTTCTATCACTCATAAAAATCACGACAGTTTCTTTTGAAAAAAGAAGTCAAGAAAAATTACATGATTCTGGTCGGATTTCATCAGACTTTTACTGGTCCTGATAAAAATTATAAAGGGAAAGGAAAATTACGCGGTTTGGTTCGGGCTTCATCAAGATAAGATCCGGGCACTTTATCATGCAAAGTGCAAAATGAATTTGTTCTGAAGTTAGTTTGCCCATCGATTGGACTGAACGATTATAACCATGATGAGAAAAAAATGCCCAAGTTTAATCCACATCTATTTTGGACAACTACTAAACCACCCTAATAGTTTCTAAGTTAGACCCTCCAATCTGTTACCTAAAGATAAAAAAAATTGAAATCCCGACATAATATTAATAGTACTGGATTCGGATTCGATCATCAACGATTTAATCGATAGTCGACGGTGATTAATTATATATAATTTAATGTAAAATAATATCAAAAAATGTTGACCAACAACAATTAACAGATAGTTAATTATTTGATTATCTCTCTCTCTCTCTCTCTCTCTCTCTCTCTCTCTATATATATATATATATATATATATATATATATATAATATAAAAAAATTAAAGAAATGTGACTTTTTTATTAGCTGATTTTATTGATTTTTTTATTAAAGTACTTTATTGTTACTTTTTAATTTTATTTTTTACAAAATTGGATTATAATATGCCTAACTTTATATATAAGTATAAAAATATTATAAAATATGATGATCAAAGTCTCCTTAAAATAGATATAGATATAAATATATGTATCACCAATTCTTTAGTAGGTTAATTGCTATACATGTGTTTAATTTTACAAAATTATAAAAAGCTCTTTTCTCAAAATAATAAAAATAATCAGAATAAATCCTACTTAATTTGATCTAGATATAATAACTTATTGCTTATTATAATAATATTAATGTGAATTATCGATAAACTCTTAGCTATAATATTGTAATATTATAATATTACAAAGGTCTAATGGTCACTGCCCTAAGAATTTGCAAATACAAAGAAAGCTTATAATGATATTGACTTTCTAATAAATAAATATCGATATTTAAATCAGAATTTAATAAGATAAAAATAAGTAAGAAGGAAAATATTAACACGAGTATTTTTGGACGACCGTTATTTTTTGCAAAGAGATAAAAAGGGCGATGGAGAAGAAAATCAATAGTAAACAAGTAAAAGCTAGCAAAATTAATCACTTTTGATTGGATTTAACTTCTTCTTCTTCTTCTTCTTCTTCTTCTTCTTCTTCTTTTTTAGGTGCAATTGTTGTGTCTTTTAAAGCCTCTCATATGAGCTTTTAGAAAATGGAATTGATAAGTGCTCTTTGCAAGAGGTTTGTGTGTGACTTTCAGTTAATTAATTTTCCTATAATCATTACATCATATTTTTTTGACTTTGATGATTAATCACTTAAGGGATTACTTAATACACAATGGTGCTGTGTAATCTTTGATAAAGAATTGCAGCTATAAGGTTTGATACACTTTATCCTTCACTGTTTTTTTATTTTTGGTATTGTTGGTTCATAGTTGCTAATGGGGAGCTTAGAGTTGGCAACCTTTATTTGAGATTTCTATCTGGGATAGTCTCAAGGTGTATCCTCACATGTGGTTTTTAATTCTGTAGAAAAAATCGTGAAGCCTTGCCTAAATTTTATTAACGGATTTGTCTCAAAGAATTTTAAATAGTTTTTTGACTTTGGGACAGCATCCAACATATAGATAAGGTACTATACTGTATGGCTTAAAAATCCCTAATAACATGATCAAGGTAGTTGCATGGGCGAGGGCTCTTGTCCATCTATTAAGAATGGCCTACATGGGCGAGGGCTCTTGTCCATCTATTAAGAATGGCCTACAGTATTATCCTAGCCCATGGGTCAAAACCTTTGATCCCTTAATCATAATCCAATTCTTTTCATTTAGTTATTCTCATTTTTCTCCCCAACCCAAAATATTACAAGCCCTTATCTATATTGATACGAAGACTAACAAATATATTTGTTAATAACCTTGAATATTTGTATTTATAATAATATTACCTCATAAAAATTGTTTATATAAAATCTATTCATAAAAATAAACATAATATGACATGGTGAAAAGATTATCACCATTTTTTGTTATTTTTTATTTATTTAATTTGATTACTTCACTTCAATTTAAAGAAAGAATGAGACAAATTTCTCCTATGGCTTATTGCAATGACAAATACTCATGTCAGTGAGTTTGTAATAAAAACCTCTCCTATCACTTTTTTAAAATGACAAATACTCCATATCGGTGACAAATACCCTCTTATAATTTTTTAAAATGACAAACACCTCATCTATTAAAAATAAAAATAAATATTTTGATCACATAGATCATTAACTTTTATCATATAAATCTTTGACTTTTATCATATAAATTTCTCAATCAAAATAAATAATTTTTTTATTAAATTTTTTTTAAAATTATAATACTTTAATTTATAATACATTATACTAAAAAAATACGTGAATAAATTTTTTAAAATTAAATTAAATTTATTTTTATTTGATATTTATAAAAAAATTATGAATATTCAAAATTATAAATTAAATTTTTTTATCTCATTAAGTATTATAGTTTTTCCATAATTTAAATAAAATATTTAAATTATTTTTATTTAATTTTTAAAAACAAAATAAAATTTTTATAAATTTAAATTATAAAATAAAAGCAAAATCTAGAATTAAATATTAATATAAATATAAAATTATAAATTAATTTTGTTATTTTATAATAATTTATACTAAAATATTTATAATTTAATTTTTAAAAATTAAATTTAAAATATTTTATTTTACATTCATAAAAATTTATGAATTTATTTTTATTTTATAATTTAAATTTATAACAAATTTATTTAAAATTTTTTAAAAAATTAAATAAAAATACTTTAAATATTTTTATTTAAATTATTAAATGACTATAATACTTTTTATATTAAAAAAATTAATTTTTAATTTATAGTTATAAGCATTTTTAAATAAATTTATGAAATATAAATATAAAATTATAAACGTTATAAATTAAAATTATAAAATAAAAATAAATTTGTAAATTTATATGAATATAAAAGAGAAATATTTTAAATTTAATTTTCAAAAATTAAATTATAAATTTTTTTAGTATAAAGTATTGTAAAATAAAAAATTAATTTATAATTTTGTATTTATATTTAATAAAATTTTTGAAAGTACTTATGAACATAAAATTATAAATTAAAATTTGTTTATAGTATAAAGTATTATAGTCATTTAATAATTCAAATAAAATATTTAAATTATTTTTATTTAATTTTTAAAAATAAAATAAATTTTTATAAATTTAAATTACAAAATAAAAGTAAATTCATAATTTTATTAAATATAAACAAAATTATAAATTAATTTTTTTATATTATAATTCTTTAGACTAAAAAAAAATTATAATTTAATTTCTGAAAATTAAATTTAAAATATTTTTATTTTATAGTCATAAAAATTTATGAATTTATTTTATAATTTAAATTTATAAAATTTATAATTTATGTTTATATTTGATAAATTTCTTTTTAAAATGCTCATAAATATAAAATTATAATTTTTTTTTAATGTACAAAGTATTATAGTCATTCAATAAAATAAAAATATTTAAAATACTTTTATTTAATTTTTAAAAATAAAAATATAATAAATTTTTTATAAATTTAAATTGTAAAAAAAATAAATTCAAAAGTTTTTGAGAATATAAAATAAAAATATTTTAAATTTAATTTTTAAAAATTAAACTACAAATTTTTTTATTATAATTATAAGATAAAAAGTTAATTTATGATTTTATATTTATATTTAATAATAAATTATATTTTTATTTTAAAAATTAAATTTACAGAAATTTTATTTATTCTATTTTTAAAAATTAAATAAAAATATTTTAAATATTTTATTTAAATTATTGAAAAATTATAATACTTTATGCTATAAAAACTTTTAATTTATAATTTTATATTCACAATTTTATAATGTTAATTTTAAAAAATTAAAATAAATTTATAATTTTTTTGTGAATATCAAGTAAAAATAATTTAAATTTAATTTTAAAAAATTAATTTATATATATTTTAATATTAAGTATTATAAATTAAATTTAAAATATTTTTAATAAAAAATTAATTATTTTAATTTTAAAATTTATAGAATAAAAATTAAGAATTTATATAATAAAAATCAAATAGTTAATATGATAAAAATATTTATTTTTATCTTTAAAAAATATTTATCATTTTAAAAAAATTACGGGAGAGTATTTGACAAAATTTTTGTGACAGGAGATATTCATTATTTGAAAAAATGATAGGAGTTCTTTTATTATAAACTTATTATTTGTAATTTCAATAAATTATAGGCGTAAATTTGTCATTCTCCCTTAATTTAAATATATGAATTTGTATCATCTTAATATTTTATATACCCAATATTAATTATTTACTCGATTCCTTATTGGTATGCAAAATGTGCGCGTAATAGTTGTGCTGATTAAAATGCTGATGCAATGCTTAAGTAAGGGTGACTTGTACCAATCGAAAAATACATAATAATATAAATTGAAATTTAAGAGGTCGCGTGTTAGTTTATGATTGGAAGAATTATGTTTGCACCATCAAAATCATGGGCCCTACTTCAGTGGAGCGTATCACCTCGGACCATATCGATTTAGGTCCGCGGCTGCTTTCATAAGCTCATGGTGGGTCATTCATCTATCCATTTCGTAACACATGTGAAGCGCGTCAATTACACGAGCAGTAATCAAATTGATTTTTGTAACGAAAAATAATAAAATAAATTTACCCTTTACGGATATTTTTATTAGCAAAATAAAGCGTTATAATTCCGAGAAGGCAGCCCCATTTTCTTGTCATGATCACCATAACAATGGCATGATCTCTTAAATCGGCCTTGGATTCGTATGTGTTAGCTGTTTTTTATCCTTCTTGTGTTCTCCGAATTTAATTTAAACGATTTTGGAGTCGAAAAATAAAAATAACTATTATTTCAGTTTTTTTAATAAAAAAATCAACAACTATATTTATGCATATATTAATGAATAAACTTTGTATCTAAATTTAACTAATTAAATTAAAGAAATCCCATTTCTCTCTATACATTTTTTTATTTTATCTTCGACAATTTTCTTACTTATTTACTAACCCAATGATCTATGTAAGCATGATGTCTTGGTTCTTACACTTCGCTCTTAGTGCCAACAAGTAATTTTCATTGGCCAGTATATCAAGTGTTAATGTTCCGACACACACAAGGGCGAGTGCGAGACCTCCAAAAATTAACATCTGATTTTCCCCCGAAGAAAGGCAGGCAACTATATATAGGTGGGTGAGTTGGGGTTTTTATCTTGGCGTTATTGTTATTTCCATTGCAACTATAGCTTTACCAAATTTTAGTTCTTCATGGGCAGGCAGCCTTGCTGCGACAAGCTCGGTGTGAAGAAAGGTCCTTGGACTGCTGAAGAGGATAAGAAATTGGTTACTTTTATTCTTACCCATGGCCATTGTTGTTGGCGTGCAGTACCAAAGCTCGCCGGACTACGCCGATGCGGCAAGAGCTGCCGGCTACGTTGGACTAATTACCTCAGGCCGGACTTGAAACGAGGACTTCTTAATGATGGTGAAGAACAACTTGTTATTGATCTCCATGCCCGACTAGGAAATAGGTTTTTGATTTCTCTAATTTAATTCTCATTGCTATCTCGATTGTTGTGGTTCTACATAAAACTTATGCTGTCATTTTGTTTAGGTGGTCGAAAATTGCAGCAAGACTTCCCGGTAGAACAGATAACGAGATCAAGAATCACTGGAATACCCATATCAAGAAAAAGCTTATTAAGATGGGAATTGATCCTGTTACACACGAGCCTCTCCGTAAAGATCAAGCCAGCACAGAAGATCAAGCAACTAGTGGTCAGGGCAATGACGATCATGATCACGATCATCAGCCTGCTAAGTTTGACAATGCTAATAATAATAGTCAGCAGGAAAAACAAAAAACCTTGGAGCATCATGTACTCTCCAATGATAATTCAAGCTCTCAGGCTCAAAATTACTCAACAGATGAATCCAGGTCACTTGATGATGATCTATTGATGAATTACATGTGGTCAGAGACATTTTTCGATGTCACATCCTGGCAATTCCCAGCAACTGCGACCACCAAGGAAGAATATGGTGAAATGGGTCCGCCTTCATCTGAGGAGAACTCTTCATGGTTGTTGGATTATCCGGATTTTGGTGATGGAGAATTTGGGCTTGGTTGTTTCAATGAAAATGACATTAATGCTGTTCTAGACATGGCAGACAAGCTATGATATGGTTTCATACGCATGTAAATAATGGAGACTCAGTAATAAGCAACCATGTTAAAAAAAAAAAAGAAAGAAAGAAAGAAAAAGGAAACCAGTGCCATCAGTCAGTTACCTGCAGGATTTAACAAGTAGACAATCTGCATGCAACTGGCGCATCCTGTCTTTTAATTTCTAATACTCTTTGACTACAAATTATTTACTTTATGTTTGGATCTCATAAGAAGGAAAAACCGAATGGGTTAAAATGCATATTTAAGAAATAAATAAGATTTCTTAAGCAAATTAACTATGCTTTTCTTTTAATTTCCTTTTCTTATTTCTTCCTTGCTTTCAATATAACCTAACTATACAATTAAAAATTCCTACATAACATAATGACTTTGAGTTAGCAAATTTCTTTAAATATTAATCCAGACTTTGTTTTAATATAATAAAAAACACATTTTGAATTACAAATGTTGTGAGATAAAATTACTTAACTTCGAATATATATTTGTTTTAATATAATAAAAAACACATTTTGAATTACAAATGTTGTGAGGTAAAATTACTTAACTTCGAATATATATAAATAAAACATTAATTAAATAATTTTTATCAAATATTAGTATTTACATACATTTTATAATACAATAAAAGCGTCAATCCCAATCTTTAACAAAATTTTAGGATAATAAGGTGGTCTGGTATGCTGTCATGTTATCAATCATATACAGGGGAAAACTTTGGATTTCAACCTTTTCATGTAGGTAACTGATTGAACAAATAATTTTATAATTGCAGTGTAAAAAAGAAAAGGATGTGATACCTACCAATGTACAAGAGTTGTGAGTACTTGTCTCGTGTGGTTGAAGCTTGACAATTAATTAATTTTATAATCAGAAACTTTTTATAAGTGAAGAAATGATAGTACAGGAGGAAACTTTGTTAGGATATTATTTGATTATTTGATTGTACCTTTTCTTTCTTTTAATAAGATATTAAAAAGAAAAAAAAAATAAATAAATAACGAGTAGAAAGGGTGAAACCGTGAAAGGGAATATATCATGGGATCATAATACAAGCACACACTCAATAATAAATAATATAAAAAAATATAAATTTTTATACATGAGCTGATATAACATGATAGTATTGATTATAATATAGTTTTCGCACATTTATTTTTATTAATTATATTAATTTTATATTTTTATTAGCCAATAAAATTATGTCACTTTAGTTTTTATATAATGTTTATATAAAAAGATTTACATTTTTAATACTATTCGACTAAGAATTTAATTCATTCTAACTAATAAATTTAGTTTCATAGTAGTCATGAACTAATTTAATCAAATTACCTCAAATGTATTATAAAAACAATGATTTATTTTTATTTTTATTTGTCTTTCAGTGCTTGAAACATAAGAACAATTCTTTCTAGATAAACCCTTGATAAGTTTAACCAAAAGAATTATTCTAAACATTTCTCCATTAGAAAAAAAAAAAAAAGAAAAACCATTAATTTGTTTTAGTCAAATTCTAGAAAGTACATATTTAAATTAAAAAAACAATTCTTATTGTTTGAAAAATGACCTTCTAGCATTTCTAAACGCATTGATTAATCTATAAAACTCATATACATAGCTCTCATTTCTTTGTTTCTTCAAAATTTTCATAAATTATTCACACTTGTAAACAAAGGCGGCCGGCTAGAATTTTCTGTAAGCAAGTGATCTTATATTTCAACAATTTCATATATCGAAAGCAAATACTAACATATATAAACAATATTTTTCTTTCTTTTAACTTAAAATAATGGAAACTAGATGTAAAGAATTAATTTGTGATTTTATATACAAGTACTTAGAAATGATTTTCTTGGAAAATTTTTCTTTTTGAAAGGTACATTAATCAATACTAAGGAAAAAATCATCAATGTGAAAGTGGTATTAAGATTCAAAAAAATACAGTAATATTTCAATGAAAAAAATTAAAAATCAACCTAACCTATCATTTCCAGCATGAAAATGTATGACTTTAAGAAGTCCAAAGCAATTATGATATGTTAAAAACACAATTGAATAAAGAGTCAAATATCAAGATTTTTTACTGATTTGTATTATAGAAATTTATGATGGATGATTACCATCCGCTTTGGGATTGTTGTGGAAAAGTTAGAAGTAATTTTTTTATATAATTTTCAGACTAAATTTTTATTTAAGAAAAAAAAATCAATTTTTATTTCATAATTTAGTAAGAAAAGATTATTTTTGGAAAGCAATTTATTAGATTATTTATAAAATATTTAACTATAAACTTTAGAAGTTCTAATTAAATCTCACTATTGTAAAAAAAGTTATATAATTGTATTATATATTATTTTTATAAATTTTAATGTATCAATTTATTATTTTATTATATTTTTTTATTAATATCATATACGAAGTGTCAATTTTTTTTTAAAATTAATTTGTTTTAATATTACCCTATTTTAATCAATTTATTTAATATTATCTTAAACAAGTGATATTTCTTCTTAAAAAATGGTGCTTTATTCATATATAGTACTCTACTAATTTTTTTTAGCTTGTTATAAAATTGAGTGTTAGAAACTTACAAATATGTATACAGATAACTTAATCATATGCTTATTATATTCATTAATATATATTGTCACAATATTTTAATATTAAAAAATGCATAAGTCGTATGTTCTATTTTTTAAATTCACAACACTTTCAAAAACAAAGTTTATTGAATATCCAATTATTTTTCTTAACATTTAATTATCTTTTCGGCATAATGAAAATAAATTATTTCATAAACCATAATAATTTGAAACCGGGAAAATGTAAAAATGAAAAATGAAATCTTAAGTATAGCTTCTTATTATTTTTTTTATTTTTTTTCAATATTATTGGTGATCC
>JAWDEX010000023.1:3086859-3106901 GCA_035221805.1 Trichilia hirta
AAAGACTTAAACATTAGAACCAAAGGTGGGATCTAGAAAACATACCATACATCCTTAGTATTAACTTCCTAGCCTTAACTTGAAATTTAAAAAGACATGATATAAGAAGAAATGAGTAATATTATAAACAAAATTAATTTACAAGAGTCTTGATGTATTGATGTCTATTTACAAAGCACAAATAGGTCTCTATTAATAGTCAAAATGAGAGCCAAATTGTCAAAGATGATGATGATAATTGTTGACAAAGTTGGATAAAATCTTTCAAAAAGCAGTCAACAATTTCGGTTGTCTCAAAAACGTCATAGATGACCTCAAAGGAGGCCTATTTCGGTAAAGTGACAAACATAAAAGTTCTAGATAATTGTCTTATCTTTAATTTAAAACTTGTCTCAGGTGAATCCAAAATTTCTATCAAAAGTTATGGTTAAAACATTGAATCAAGGTCGGGTTGGGCTAGAACAGTAAATGGGCTTGAATAATGGCTTTGAAATTGCAACTTGGAGTCCAAAATAGAAGTTGGTCAAAATATGAAATTTTTAGCCCATTAAGTCTTCGTTCTTTAGAAATAAGAATCACCTCAAAAGCTCTCCTGAATCAAATGTTACGGTCTTTTTACTATCACTGCATCAAAGACAAAAGTAAACACAAATTACCAAGAACTTAAAATTTATTCCAAAGACTAGAAATATGCATAATTTGAGAGAATTAATTATATTCAAGCATAAAATAATGAATTTAAACCTTAATACTCATACACTTTTATGTACTCATCAGTAATCTAGTGATAGTTGTCTTCTGCACACTCTTATACTTAGGTCTGTTCAATTTGCTAGTGTACGAAGTTTGTAGATACCGTGTTCACTGGTAACGACATCCATACTGACCCTTTGTATTATCCTATACCTCAATCTCTTTTAAGATTTATGTTAACTTTAAATTTATATTAAAGTAATCATAAACAATAATATATTTTTAAGCTCACTTCTCTGTTCCCTACTATATGTATATCCGCATCAACCCTATGATTCTCATTGCCTCGAACTTCAGTCTGTTGTAATGTTACTTTTAAATTCAAAATATATACTAATAAGATTATAAATATACAATAACAAATGTTAAATGCATCTCTCTCACTTTTATCTTATGGAAGTCCTCATTAGGCCTATAAATATCGTTGTCTTATTCTTCATCCTACTATAATATTTATTTTAAATTTAAAACATTAATTAATAAAATTCTAAATAATTAATTTCAAGTAATGGTTGAACATTAAATATACCTTAATCTCTTTTATCCTATGTAGGTGATCGTCAGATCTGTGTCTGTCATTATCGACCAATACCTCATTCTGGTATAATGTTATATTCAAATTCTAAATATACATGAATAAAATTATAATTTCTAAAAATAAAATAATTATCTAATAATGAACAAATCTCTCCATAATGAAATGACAGCATCTACTCCCGTACCTCAACCATAAAAATAGATAAAATCGCTGACTACTGAATTTAAAGTTCTTTAAGTTAGCAAACATTACTTCTGATAGCTTGTTAATCCTTTCTTAATAATTAGATCTCCCTCATAATGTCTAAATAATAATGAATAGACACAGAAGTATGGCTTAGTAAGGGAGGGATAAGAGAGGAGAGTGAAAGTAGGGTAAGGACTAGTAAGTGTAAGGATGAGGACAGAGTACAAAATTATGAGGGTGGAAAAAAAGTACGAATTATAGGAAGTAGGGATGAAGTACGAACTGAGGGGGGTAGAGGTAGATTATGGACTATTGGTTGACTAAAAAACGGAGCAGAAGAAGGAGGGGAAGCAGTCTTTCATAAGAAAACAAGATAATAGCTACAGTTGTCAATTAATAAATCAAAATTAAAAATTTTAAATTATCAAATATTTTAAAATTTTGAGCATATCCTAACCTTCTTTTTCTTCTATTACTGTATGTGTTTTTTAAGTCTTGATTCATCGATGGTCAAAGTATAGCCGTACTCACCATTAGGTATATCCGTAACTTCTAACAATCGAATTACATATGGCTATGTAAGCTCTTCATTAGGTAGAACTAATTTAGGAATAGTTAAAGTCTCTTAAAAATAAAAATCAGTCTATATAATTATCATATTATGTAAAAAAATAAATATTTGATTAATATTACAAATTTCAGTGAAAATAGATTATATTTCAAACCTTTGATATACATTATCTGATCCTGCCGAATGTTCTTTAGTGATGATCTCTATCTTAGCATGCAAGGGACCCTCCTATGAATACATGAAATGCAAACATGGCTAGTAACTCTAACAGCCTTATATATTTAAATCTATATAATATAAATCAAATAAGCTAATAAAATAGTAAATAATAAAAAATTAATATATTATAACCAGTTTGTTTAAATCATTATACATGAAATCTCAAGGAAAAATCTGATAAATTATACTTGTTCTCAAGAAGCTCATCGTCTCAATTACCTTAGTTAATTATGCTCGATACAGCTCCACTTAACCATTCATTACAGATTTAAGGCACTTGTATATGTAGCATTATACAATAAATTGCCATAAATATTTATTAAACTATACCAAGTCATCAACAATCTGTAATACTATAGGTTCTCCCACATATGTCCTCTTTTTCCCAATAATATCCTATCTAAAAAATAATACATAGACAATTTAACTGTATTAGTATCATCTATAGTGCAAAAGTTTAATGTCTCAAAAAGATGGTCTTACTCACAAATGATAAATTCAATATAACCATCAAAATAATCATTTAATAGTCGATCATTACTATCTTAAAAAATAGAATAATATCCATATGTCAAACTTATGACAAGACAAAAATCATGTCCAAAGGACCTGATGTAAGTGCCACATACAATGAATCACATCTTCTTATCATAATTTGCTATCTATCAAAATATCATAGAGTAATAGGTGATGAATTAGATTGTCAATTAATTTGAGATCATCTAATTCTAAGAAGTGCCATAAACATTTCTGCCTAAAAAGTACAAGTTGTCATCCTATCAACTTCTATCATATTCTTTCTAATGTCCTCATATAAGAGACTAATGTAACTATCGCAAATAAGTAGTCTGATATCAGCGTTATCTTGCATAGCAATAGTTTGAATACACTTTTTGAAGGATTTTATGGTCTAAACATGCATCAATTTTCATTTTTCATGCTTATAGAACATTTATTAACATATATCAACATATATGCATATATGTAAGAATTTTACTCTTGTTACCTCTTTCAAGCTTTTAATTTGATGAAGCTAAGTTAGAATATTATCTAACCTCTTCAATCTACACCTTCTTGAACCTTTGGAAGCTTGAAAAAAAAATTTCTTCTATGAAAATTTTGCAAAGGAAAGTGTTTTCTTTCTTTTTTTTCTTTATAGCATGAAAAACAAACTTTGTTTTTCCTTTTATTTTTCTTCACCGTAGGAGACCAATTAAGAATAGGAGAGATTGATTGATTTTTCATGCCTTTTTAATTGATAATTATCCATTAACAATAGCCAATCAAATTGATACAAAAGAGCCAATCATATTCTTACACATTTAGCTTATTAAATGTATTAATACATGGATCAATTACATTAGACCATATTTTATTTAATTAATTATAATATAATAATTAATTAAAATTAATTAACATTTAATTAATTAAGTTAATTAATATGATTAATGGCAACAATTATCATTTTGCTCATTGATAATTATAAAATAATAATTAAGGATATATAATTTACTTTAAATTACATATATATATATAAATGTCTAAATTCATTGATCAATTAAATCATTATGAATACATACATACGTACAATAATTATAAATATGTATATGTATATTATTCAGCCTATTAAATTATTCCTGAAGGTGCTAACCTTCTATGAATAATTTTCTCTCTCCCGTATACCTTCTAAAGGTTTAAAAATATTTGTGTGACTATAAAGGGTCATAATGGATTAGCCGTGAGTTATTTGAATAATTTAAAACTCAACGACTATGATTAGCATCTAGCAATATGCTATAGTCCCTAATTCATAATGAAGTAATTTTTTATCAAATCTTGCTCGGATTATATGTACTGTATGGTAAAATTCTTCTGTTGTCCAATTTTAATCAAATTAAGGTTTATAAAATGTTCTCTAAATTTGATATTTCACAAATTATCGATTAATATATCCTGAACTTGCCCTCATGAACTCTTCACATGAATATTACTTTGATCAAAGACTTTATTTTAGACATTTATCAATACTCGTTTAGGAATTCTAACCTAGATAGAGTTAGTAAAAACTCTTAATCCTATTAAAAGAGCCAACAGATTCTATCTTGACTATTATTCAAATTTTATATAAATAACACAAAATCAAAACAAACTTATCATACAAGATATGATTAGTCTTGTACTTATACACCACATAAACTATGCATATCTATATAAAACTTGACTCTGATGTCTTAGGTCAAAAGATCACATTGCACACTGATATAATCTTTTGATAAATCGTTGACTATATGCATACCATGTGATTTATCAATTTTTTTTTAGTCATGTTCAATAAATAATTTCCTAATTATAAATCCATACTTATGTTCTTGTGAGACTAATATCATCTCATAATATTCATAAGCAGTTTATAGTATGCCTACTATGTAATATTAATGTCAAATCTATATCACTTATCTAAGGAACAAATTTGATAATTTTATTTAACTATTAAATAAATTATCTGGACAATTCACATATATACTTTATTAAATAGCAAGATTTAATAAAGAAAGTAACATACATATGTGAATAAAAAACTCTTTTTTTATTTATTGAATAAATATTACAATATTTACAATCTTTAAAGCCAACAACATGAATGGCTTTTAAGGCATACACTAATATATGGCATATTCTTAGATGTTAACCATAATCATTGAGCATTTGAATGGTTTAAAATGAGGTCAATAAAATTGATTTCATCTTATAGCTAATATCATAGTAAACCTAAAAAGTCACAATATAAACCTGAGATTATCCTTGCTATAAGAGATAATAAATAATATCTACAAAAGAGTTAGCACTCTCGAAGATATTATTTAATCAAAAATTATAAATGGTTTACGTGTTAAATAGTTTAACAAAAAGAGAGCTTGAAAGTTAACTTTATTGTGATTTAATATAAATTACAATATTTTATAAATATGTAAATATTTAAATAGAATTTGAGATTAATTTATAATTTTTAAAAGTTGAGGGGCCTGAATAATATTTTATAGTTAAGACTGAATGATATTTTTTAGATAAGGACCTGAATAATATTTTATAGTCAGGGAGTCTTAATGATATTTGCTATAAAATTATAAAAAGAAGCAGAATTGTTTTTTGCTTTATTCGTTCATTTTTGTTCAGTTTTCTCTTTTTTAGTTTTCAGCTTCTGTTCTCTCTCTCAGAGTGGTGAATCAAAAAAAAAATCAAAGGCGTTTGATTTCTCTAAGACATCACATTATTGGTGTTATACTTCATCTGTGAATTACTAAAGATTAGTAATTGTAAATTAAATATATTTAATTTACAGATAATATACATACTCTGTTAAATTTGCTACTTCAGTTACATTCTATGGTATGCATGTGATCACACACACATAGCATATAGGAGGTCTTTTTATATTCGAGTTCAAATACTCTTCACAATGTATCACTAGCTCAAGAGTACTAAATATCGTACAAACTCTTACTATCCCATTTATGGAAACCTCATTTATAGTTATAAAAAATTTAAAATCTAATTGATTTTGAATATTAGTTGCTATTAATAATACAAACCTTGGTTGTGAACAATCTTTGTATGATATCCTTACTCTAATAATAAATTTTTCAGGATTAATCTGAAATAAATTGTACAATATCTCTATAAACAAATCAAATGTAATGCTACAATTCACACAAAAACTTCTTACAAAACCTCCAACATAAGACTTATCATCATTCAAGGACATTGCCTATAAATCTCCATGTCATATAAGTATTAAAATTATATTAGCCATGTTTGCATTATTAAAAGGGCAAAAATAAATAAGTAACAAATTAATGCATTTGCTAATACTCGTTCTCGAAATATTTGTGTTATAACTCTCGAAATACTTTGTTCTGACTCTTGAAAATATTTATTTTCTGACTCTCAAATATAACTATATTATTACTCTCGAAATTAATCACTAGATTACATTCGAAAATAATTTAGTTTTCACTTTCAAATTTTATCTCGTCACACTTGAAATTACTTATTTCTGCATTCTCGTACATGAGTTTCACAGAAAATTTCGCTCTCGATCACAATAATATATTCACTAATAAACTAATTTCGAAAATGTTCATCCAACAATTTCTACACAAATATCGACACATTGACACCATTTAAATTATATTGTCATTTCTACTATATTTAAAATACCATACAACACCCATCATATAGGTTAATTTCTTTCGAAACTTAAATTTCTTGATAAATACAAAACAGAATTGAGAAGAGATTACACACTTACGTATGTTTATGATGTACTTTTAACTATTTCTACTATAAAAAATATTGTACTATATTATACTGCAACAAATTATTGAATCTGAGATAACTTAACTTCGAGTTGTTTTAACGGCAATTAAATAATATTTGCATTTTTAACTTATTTTAGTTATTATATAAGGGTAAAATTGTTAATAAAATTATTTTTAGTTAATTATAGACAAAAGTTTCAAATAAAATTAAATTTAAAATTAATTATTAAATAAAAATTAAATATGATAATTTTCCCAAAATCTTTACATCTGATATTTGAAATTTTTCAAAAACTAAAATGACATGTATATGCCCAATACGTCAACCCATCATCATCGTAATTAGGCATTCTTGGACTCATTTTAGCATCTAATCATACCAGACACAAAATCAAAAGTCAAAAGCAATCAACTTAGAATTATGCCATCAATCGAAAACAATATTTCTTTGTCACATAATAAATGTCACATTGAATCCTTGTTCACAGGACACATTTTTCATTAAACCCATGAAGAAATTGTGGATTACATAGCAAAGTTAAAAGGAGGTTACTGCTTTCATACTTAAAGGTTTTGACAATTTTTTTGCTCTTAAACCCATCAAACCTACCAACATCTTTTAATCCTTTTAAACCTGTAATGGAATTCTACAAAGCAATGATTTTTTTCTTTTTTGTTTTGTTTTGTTTCTTTTTTAAATTAAATTTTACGTCTTTTAAGAGATGTCATAATCCTAAATTTTTTTATTAAAAAAAAATGATGACTTTTTATACTGATTTAGGTTTATGACGACCCTGCGACTTAAAAATTACATCACTAGATAAGTATAAATGGTACGGTAAGAAAATTGTATATACAAATTCAAGATGATAGAAATATATGTGATTTGATTTATAATAAAAAAAAATTTCTATACTATAAATAAATTAAAATATAATATTTTTGTTTTAATTAATGTGATAAATGACATTATATTTATTAATAAAAAATAATATTAGGGTACTATTGCAATAATTTAACTCTCAAATTATTTCTTTAACAATTTAGTAATTGATTTGAAAAAGAAAATTTTCTATTTTAAATTAAACAATAGCAATTGTACTGATACATTACTATAGGATGACTCATTAATAAATGTTACTTAATCATATCATAATAGTAAAATAATAAAGTTAATATAAATTGAAATACAAATTTTATATGATAATTAATATAAGCTGTATACAACTCATTTATCTGTCCATTCTTAAAATCACGTCAATAATATTTATATGAATAATAGATAATTGTTACTTATCAAAAAGAAACATTTCGACAAGGAGATTTTTAGCAAGAACCTAGAAGGCTGCCCAGACTCGTCACTATATCCATAAATATATATATATATTTTAGCTTAAGATGTAAACAACATAGAATAAAAGATGTGATTGATATTCTGTAATTGAATCTAAGGAATAAAATGGATACGTCACTCGTTTGACCAATTATATTTAGTTTGGTGTCCATTTTATTTAATAATAAATAATGTAGAGTGGTGTTTAAAACCAATAAAATTAACTGGAAAACCACTAATAATAAATAAAGCATGGCATTATAACACTTTCATTATAACACTTCTCTTTAAATTTTACGATTTCAATTAATTTCATATTCACTTGGTATTGTCTCTTTAAAAATCTTGTAAACAAAATTTAATAAAATAAAATTTGATTGAATAAAAAAGGAGTTAAAGTACACAATTGACTCTTTATAATAAAATACTCTCCTCAAACAAATAGTAATACGTCAGTCTATTAAGATGAAGCATGTCAATGCTATATGTCAATTTTTTAACGGTTGATATAAGTAGAATATTGATAAATAGATTAGTAAAGTTATCAAAAAAAAAAAATCTATTTAACATCAATTTAGTAACTCGACTTAAACTCATAAATGTAAAAAGAATTTTGATGAAATATACTTACTTTTATCATTTTTAATATATCCTCTTTTAACTTAAACAATATAAATAAAATTATTTTCATATGTTTTTATTGAATTCTGTGAAGTGAAAAATAAGTTGCATGTATTCTAATTAAGTATGATGGATAATAAAACATAACTATATATATTCAAGACTTAGTTTATATAGTGCAAAAATTTCAAAATAATTGAAAGAGATGATAACAAAAATTTAAATCCCTATAAGATTGCAGTAGTGTTATAAGTAAATACATATTCTGTCTATAATTGAATTTTATAATAATTAAAAAATAACTAACATTTATAAAATTAACTAAACCTAAATTTTTTGTTGATTTATTAAAATAAAATAATCTAAATTTACTGTTTTATAGAGGTAACACAAAATATACTTGATGTCATTTCATTGTTACTAGGTAGATGCAAAATTTAATATGATTAATAAATTCACAATAAATACTATTTTTAATTTAGTATATTATGTTAGATGTAATAAAATATCGATGACATTAAGATACAGTACTTTTGAACTAAATATCATTTCGCCTTATCTTTAGAGTGAAATGGATTACTTTTAGGCTCAAGAGAACATATAACCATAAGAGTATATAATGATGGATCAAATGACCATTTCTTAATCAATTGAATTCTACATCCATTGTACCTCACTAGAAACCAATGTTAAGTTGAATGAAACATCCCTAGCAATCAATCGAAATGTCCAAAATAATCAATCAAATAAACTTTTTCAATCAATTGAATTTTGCAACTTCTCTATCCCATTTCAACTTTTCTATTTTTGATTTGCCGACTTGGTTGTTTTATTTAATTCAATCTAAAATTCAAACTAATAATAGCAGTTTAAAAAAATATCAATTCAAAAGTCAATCTAAAAATTTTTCAAATTGATCCAATTAACAATTTAGATTAATTTAAATTGGACTGGTTTGAAAATACCTATCTCTACTCTCTATAATACATTATTACAATTAATTTATTAAAATTTTAAATATACCTAATTTTTTTCACCCACTCTACACTACATTAGATAAAGAGCAAGGATATAATGTCCTTTTTCTTTTATATTTTTTATTATCAGTTAGATTTATCTATTTTGTATTATTCAAATTAAATATGACATATAAAAGGAAACGGACCATTAATTTTTTTTGGACAAATATTTTAACACACATATATTAAAATATGATACTTTTTAACATTTTAATCCAAATTTTTTAAGTGAATGTGATTATTTATTGTTAACATAACATGGAAAAGATTTACTTTATTTATTAAAGAGATTTATCTATTTAAGAACTTAAATCCCTTGTTGCAAGTTAATTCTTTGTCTTAATAATCTAAAATAAATTTCAATTTACTTTTGTTGTTTCAATATAGTTAGTTTTACTCATTCATATATTTTAAAGCCATTTATTTTTTGCTTTAATATTAAAAGCTTAATAATAATACTTAAACAAAATTAAGTTGAAACTATAAAGAATTGGGATGAACTAAAGTATATTATTGTATTAATATATCAATATATTTTTTAATATAATTTTGAGGAACATGTAAATTGTGCAACGCAAAATTTGAAACCTAATTTCAAATTTGTATTGTTTCAATTTTTGTATTTTTGAATTTTAAATTTTGCATTGTAAAGTATATATGTTCAACAGAATTACATTAAACCATATATTGATGTACTAATACATCAATATACGGCAGCCAAGTCCTTATGGATAAGTTTACCTAAATGAAAATTAAAAAATACCCATATAAATTTTATTTATTTTCTAATATATCTTTTTTCAAAATTTTGCAAATTCAAATTCCACCTCATTTTATGTATATTTAGAAATTTGAATACTGATAGTCGTTAGAGAAAGTGACTTTTCGAATATAATAAATTTAATTATTTAATTTTTATAAAGATAAACCATGTAAATATAAACTAAAAAATTAATTAAATTTAGACATTTAGATCTATGTAATTTTTAAATAAAAATACTATCTAAAAATTATTAAATAAATGTAAAACAATTCTTACCTCTTGAATTGAAATAAACAATAAACAATTCAAAATTACAAACTCATATCTAAATTAATATGAAAACCGACAAATCTTTTCAATAATGGCCTTGAATATTTGTATTTACAATAATATCACACATAAATTATTTATGCAAAATTTATTCATAAAAATAAAAATGATATAAGATTATTACCATTTTTTTATATTTTTTATTTATTCAATTAGATTGCACCACTTCAATTTAAATAGATGGATTTCAAATTTGCATCATTTTATACAAGTAATGTTTAATTCTTTAGTCAATTCTTTATTGGTACGCAATATGTGTGCATTATAGTTGTGCTGATGAAAAAGCTGATGCAATGCTCAAGTAAGGGTGGTGGCTTGTACCAATAGAAATATACTTAATAATAGAGGGGGAAATTTGAGACGTATAGGTGTAAGTCTATGATTGTATGACTCAATGTTTGTACCATCAAATCATGGGCCCTACTTCAGTGGAGCCTAGCACCTCGGAACAGATCAACTTAGGTCGTCGGCTGCTTTCATAAACTCATCGTGGGGTTATTCATCTTTGTCTTTCGTATGATTGCCCACAAATTTGAAGCGCGTTAACACGCGCAGTAATCAAATTCTTCTTTCCTAAAGTTTAAATAATAAAATAAATTTACTTTTGTTACGGGCATTTTTATTAGCAAATGCAGCATGACAATCCCATGAAGGCAGCCCCATTTTCTTGTCATGAATAATGATCACCATAAAAATGGCATGGTCTGCTAAATCAGCGTTGGAATCGGATGGGTAAGCTGTTTTTTTCATCCTTCATGTTCTTTTCTTAATTTAATTTAAATGACTTCGGAGTAGAAAAGTAAAATAATAAATATTATTTTAATTATTTTCATAAAAAATTAATAATTATTATTAATTTATATTTTTAATATAGTTAATTTATATAATGGGAAGTTTTATTAACTTAAATTTAATGCATAAATTATTTCAATTTTAAGATATAAAGTCAAAAATTACATTAATTTACATAACTCATAGATTATATCCATTGTTAAATTGTATATATTAAGAAATAAAAATTTAGATTTAAAGTTAAAGTTAACTAAAAAAAATTTAGGGAAATCTCATCTGTATCTCCCTGTACATCTAAGTTTTTACCATACCCCATCCCAACTTCTCACTTATTTACTAACCCAATTGTATATGTAAGCATGATGCCTTGTTTCTTAATCTTTTCTCCTCATGCCAATAAGTAATTTTCATTGGCCAGTAGATCATCAAGTGATAAGTGTTGTTAGCCACACGCACACCAGGGCAAGTGTGAGACCTCCAAAAATTAACATTTGATTTTCCCCCAAAGAAAGGCAGGCAAGTATATATAGGTGGGTGAGTGGGGTTTTCTTCTTGGCATTATTGTTACTTCCATTGCAACTATAGCTGAACTTAAGCTACCAAATTTAATTCCTCATGGGCAGGCAGCCTTGTTGCGACAAACTAGGTGTGAAGAAAGGCCCTTGGACCGCTGAAGAGGATAAGAAATTGGTCACTTTTATTCTCACCCATGGTCATTGTTGCTGGCGTGCTGTACCAAAGCTAGCCGGACTACGACGATGTGGCAAGAGCTGCCGGCTCCGTTGGACTAATTACCTCAGGCCAGACTTGAAACGGGGACTCCTTAATGAAGCTGAAGAACAACTTGTTGTTGATCTCCATGCCCGACTAGGAAATAGGTTTTTAATTTCTGTAATTTAATTTCCGTTGCTAGCTCGATTGTTGGTTCTACATAAAACTTATGCTGTCATTTGTTTAGGTGGTCGAAAATTGCAGCAAGACTTCCTGGTAGAACAGATAACGAGATCAAGAATCACTGGAACACCCACATCAAGAAAAAGCTTCTTAGGATGGGAATTGATCCTGTTACACATAAGCCTCTCCATAAAGACAAAGCCATCACAGAAGATCAAGCAACGAGTGATCATGGCACTAATGATGATCACCTTTACGATCATCAGTCTGCTAAGTTTGATGATGCTAATAATGGTCAGCAGGAAAAACAAAAAACCTGGGAGCAACAGGTATTCTCCAATGATAATTCAAGCTCTCAGGCTGAAAATTACTCAACAGATGAATCCAGGTCATTGGATGATGACCTGTTGATGAGTTACGTGTGGTCAGAGACATTTCTCGATGACATGTCCTGGAAATTCCCAGCAACTGCGACCGCCAAGGAAGAATATGGTGAATTTGGGCTGTCTTCATCCGAGGAAAACTCTTCATGGTTGATGGATTATCAGGATTTTGGTGATGGAGAATTCGGGCTCGGTTGTTTCAATGAAAATGACATTAATGCGGTTCTAGACATGGCAGACAAGCTATAATATGATACCATACGCATGCACATAACGGAGAAACAGTAGTACTCAACCATGTTAAAAAAAAAAAAGAAAGAATGAAACCAGTGCTATCAGTCAAGTCACCTGCAGGATTTCACAAGTGGACAATCTACATGCAGCTGGCGCATCCTGTCTTTCAATTTCTAGTCTTGACTACAAATTATATACTTTCTGTTTGGATCTCACAAGAAGGAAAATCAAATGGGTTAAACGCATGTTTAGGAAATAAATAAGAATTCTTAAGCAATTAGCTATGTTTTTCTTTGAATTTTTTTCCCAATTTCTACCTTGCTCTCAATATAACCCAGCTGGAATATTTGCAATTGAAAATTCCCATAACATAGTGACTGAGTTAGCAAATTTCTTTAAAGCTTAATTTAAACATTGTTTTAATATTAAAATACTGTAATTTTGAATTATAACTATTGTGACATAAAATCATTTAGATCCAAATATGCATAAGTAAAGCAGCAATGAGTAATTTTTTATTAAAAATTAGTGTTTACTATATTCTTTAAAGTACAACCAAAGCATCACAATCTTTAACAAAATTTTGTAATAATAAGCTAATCTGGCATGTTGTCATGTTGTCAAGCATAAATAGGAGAAACCTTTGGATTTCAACTTTCTTATAGTTAACTGATTGGAGAAATAATTTTATAATTGCATAGGGTAAAAAGAAAAGGATGTGATGCCTGGAGGTCATCCCTATCTACAAGTGTTGTGAGTACTTGTGTGGTTGAAGCTTAACAATTAATTTTATAATCAGAAAATTTTTATGAGTGAAGAAATGATAATACATGAGGAAATTTTGTTAGGATGTTGTATTTTTTCTTTCTTTTAATAAGATATTGAAAGAAAAGAAAAAGCTAACAAGTTGAAAGGGGGAAGGGAATATAGCATGGGATCAGAATATATATTAATTTGCTTCTCCACTTGCAATGACTGCATGTAGTGTATTTAATTATCATATAACTAAATCTAAAGTATATTTAGATTTAAATTTTAAAAATATAGTAGTTAAAATATTTAATAAAAATTTATCTTTATTTTTGAAAAAATATTATTAATTTATAATTATTTACTCATTTATACTCAACAATTAATAATAAATAATACTAAAAATACAAATTATTCAATACAAATTAATATAACATGATGGTATTGGCTGTAATTTAGTTCACATTTATTTTTATTAATTGTATTAATTTTATATTTTTATCCACCAATAATATTATGTCGCTTTAGTATTTACACAATAAGTATACAAAAAAAAGTTATATTTCTAGCATTACTCAATTAATAATTTAATTCATGCTAACTATTAAATTAATTTTATTGTAGTTCTACACTAATTTAGTCGTAATACCTCAAATTTAAATCTAATCTATATACAATAATATTTTTTTTATTTGTCTTTCACTGCTTGAAATATGAGAAGAACTTTTTCTAGATAAGCCCTTAATAAGCTTACCTTCAAGAATTATTCTAAATATTTCTCCATTAAAAAAGAAAAAAAAAATTCATTTGTTTTAGTCAAATTCTAGGAAATTAATACATATTTAAACTAAAAGGCATTTCTTAATTATTCACATGTAAACAAAGGCAGCCAGAATTTTCTGTAAGCAAGTGATCTTGTATTTCAATAGTTTCATATTTCTAAGCAAATATTAACATAAATAAACCATATTTTCTTTCTTTTAATTTAAAATAATGGAAATTAGATATTAAGAATTAATGTATTTTTTTAATATGGAAGTATTTAGAAATGATTTTCCCGGAAAATTTGTCTTTTTGAAAGGTACATCAATACAAAGAAAAAATAATCAATGCGAAAGTGGTATTAAGATTCAAAAAAATACAGTAATATGCCAATGAAAAAAATAAAAATCAATCAATCCTATCATTTTGAACAAGTGAAGATGATAATGTATGACTTTAACAAGTCCAACAAGTGAATTTGCCATGTTGAAGCAATTATAATATGTCAAAAACACAATTGAACCAAGAGTCAAATACTGGATTCTTTATTGATTTGAATTTCTTTCTAACAAATACAAGGTTATGACGGATGATTATTAGCCAATTTGTGATTATTGTAAAAGAGATTATATATATATATAATCAATTGTTTATCTTATAATTTAGTAAGAAAAGATTATTTTTGAAAAGTAATTTATTAGATAATTTATACAAATATTTAATTATACACTTTAAAGGTCCTAATACAATTTCATTATTTAAAAATATATATTTTTTACAAAATTTAATTTATCAATTTATTATTATAGTATCATTTATTTTTTATCAATATCATATGCGTAGTGTCAAATTTTTATTAATTTAATTTATGTTCAAATTAGACTGTTATATATAATTCATTTAATATTAATTCTTAAACAAGTGATGCTTCTTGTAAAAAAAATGATGCTTTATCATGTACTGATTTTATTAGTTTTTTTACTTGTTATAAAACTGAGTATTAAAAAATACAAATATTATTTTTATTATGGTCATTAATATACATTATTATAACACATTAATACTAAAATATAACTAAATAATATATTCTACTTTTGAAACACACAATATTTTCAAAAACACAGTTTAATAAATATTCAACTATTATTTTCAACATTTGATCATTTTTTTTTCAGCGTAACAATAATAAATTATTCTATAAATCATAATAAATCAAAAACCGGCAAAATGTGAAAATGAAATATTACATTTTAAGTATAAGTTCTTATTTTTTATTTATTTATTAATTTTTGAATATTACAATAAAATAAATTAACTTGTTTTCTAATTCAGTACGAGTATAATTTGAACTCCAAATCTTTTATATAATTTCAAAAAAAAATTTATCAATTAAACAAATTAAAACCTATAACAAGTTATTATCAACGGATGCACACATAACACTTGTATCTTTAACAACTGATAAGATCTCCGATCATGAAACAATCTCAATCAATCGAACTATGTATGTATACGCTTACGTCAAAATTTTGAAGTAATTAATATGTCGATATATAGGTTGTTAATATCATATCAATATAACAAAACATTATTAAAAGAAAGAAAAATAAAAAAATAAAAAATAAAAATTTCTTCAACTAATTCCTAAGGAAGCAACAAGGACATACGAACTGAAACATTAGTATCATAAAACATATGTCACCCTCTTGATGGAGAATATGATGAATACAATGCGAAAAACTTCATCAATACTTCCATTTTTGTTTAAGGGGTCATCATTGATATCCAATCTTATCATCGACTTGATTATAAATTTATTTTTTCTCCTTAAAAATCTTTAATTGTATGTATGCTCATTCGTGAGAGAAAGATAAGTGTTTGTGAATTAGGTCAAACAATTAATGGTAAATACTAATTCTTTAAAGAAGAAATCAAGACACAAAAACTTTATATCTATTAAACCCTATTTCTTAATTCAATCATGTTGAAGAAGACTCACAAAAGCCTACACATATGGGTGCCATTTTCCTGGAAAATATTGAAACCTGAATAGAAAATTCTAGACATGGTTACTTGGCAATGCTCACATTCCCATTAGGATTTAAATCTCAGTAGTCTAAAGAAACCGCAATATCGATCGCGTACTTCAGAAGATCATGGTTTTTAATATTTCTTTATATATTTATTGGTTCTAGTGGCCTTATCATTTTATATTGGATGCTGCACATATGCACTTTACAGCTAATAAGCAACCTCAAGTCATATTAAGCACAACGAGTAGTCACTCTTTTAGTTAATGTTTCGTTTGAGAGGCGTAAAACACAACAAAACAATATAAATTAAACAAAACTTTGAAAAAAAAAAAAAAAGTGAATAAATTTCTTTTCGGTATTTTTTTTTTTCTAAACATCCATTATAATAAATAATGTAGTCCTATTTTATTCAATGTATCATTCATTATATGTTAGTTTAAAAACTATCTTAATATTAATTAAAAATTTGATAAGCATGTTAAAAATTAGGTTTCTTTTAAATTTTATTGTTCCTACCCCATTTATGGAAATGTATTATTGGCTAAGCATGGGGATTACAATTTCCCCCGCAAACTCGCAAACTTATTAGTATCCGACGAATTTGTGACAAATTTGATAATGCTTTTATGATATTTGGAGCGGGTTTAGTATTAATAATAAAAATTTGCAATGAGTTTAGGATAAATTTGGTATTGAAAAAATATTTGTAGATATCTCTAGATGCTTAATTATTTTATTTATTTTTTATACATATATAATAAATAAAATAATATTACTTTTACCCAACTTATAAATTCATAAATTTAAATCACACTTGGATATATTTATGTTTTTTTAAGTTTTACTTAAAAACTATTTTTGAAAAACTTATAAGATATTTTAATTATAAAATAAAATTAAAATTGGGCTTAATTCAATAAAGTTAAAATAAATTTTAATTTTTCTATATTAATTCACTGTTGCCAAATTATTATTGTTGTCATTAATTTTTTTTGCATATTTTTTTAATTATTATTGATAGAAATAGATCATAAATTTTTTATGATTAATTGATTATTAGGATATTTCATCTATGAACATGATAAAAAGGAATACATAAAATAAGTTGAGACCGATGCCCAAAAATATCATTAGCTTTCTCTCTCTCTCCCCCTTTAATAAAGTATGTTTATATATTTGTAATAGTGTTGAGTAAACAATCATCAACCCAATTGATTTCAGCAAAGGAAAGTCCTTTTAAAAGATTAATAAAAAATTTGAAAGAGTGTCAAATTTTAACAAACATAAAAGGCAGAACAAAAAGATTGATGATCCCCTAATTGAAATCTTGTCATAATCATTATGAACTATGAAATTCGTAAAGAGGAACTCAAAAGAAGCAATGCACCATTACCTATTTAAAAAAGAAAATTATATATATAGCAGCTAATGGCATGATCTTTGATGATGATACATACATAAGCTAATATTACATCAATTAGAAGAGAATAAATTAATGCGTTTACTGTCGTGGGTTTAACCTATTCTCATAGTCAACGTCTTTTCTTTTTTTCCTTTTTCTTTCTTGTTTTTCATAACAAGGTTCTGGGCTTTCCTTTTATTTAACATTTTCCAGTCAAATATATGCGAAAGTTCTATTTTTACAATTCTATTGTGACATGATTGGAGTTCATATTAGGTCATTTTTATTCTCAAGAGTTCGAAACCCATTTTATACTATTTCTAATTTCATCAGTCCATTGGTTTTGTGTGAAAGTTTAGGAGTTTAGAATCACCTATTATTCGTATATATAATTTTTATGTTTAAGAAAATAATTTTATTATAAAAGATAGGTAATATATTATTAGATAAATATTATCTAATTAACTTAAACAAAAGAGGTCCAATCCATTGTTTATTAAAATCTTTGATGATGCCAAGTGGTAACATATGATAAACTTGGAATTGTCTCCAATAAATACAAAAGGCAGGAGCGGAATTGAGTGGAATTCCGACTCGTAAGAATACTTTTTTCTTGCCTCTTGGATGTGGAATTGAGTATTCTTCGTGTTTATTGTTTAATTTGTCAATCAAACTAAGCAGGTATATGATATCATTGCAACAAAGAACAAGCAACAAAGTGATGACTACAGCTCTTCTCTATTTTATTGGTCACCCAACGAGTTCAAAGAAGATCCATTTTTAGTGTACTCCACCCACCTACTATTGTCATCTAGACTGTGGATTGAAGTGCTTTGCAAGAAACAATGATTTCTTACAAATTGTCTTTTGTGAAAGGTGGAAAATCGGTGTTACCATTATATATGAAGACTATCAGTGTATTTAGGAAGACATCCAATTTACAAGCTTCACTTTATTTCACACTAAAAATTAATTTTGAAAATGAACAACTACTCCATGTTGTAATTTTTTTTCCTAATAATGCCGTGGAAATGGATTAAATTTGTGCCAACAAAATATCTCCTAGGAAGCGAAGCATAAAACCCAAAGTTTGAACTTTGACGAACCGATGGAGCCGCACTTTGTAAATAAATCATGCACATATAGATAGATAGATATAGATGTAGATATATAGATATAGATATATATGCTGGATATTAGGGGGGAAAAAAATCGCAGTCCTCTCATATCCACATTTCTCCAATTATATGCATCGGAATATTCCAATTTAGAATAAACTGACAAATCAAGCCAAAGTTTATTATCAGCATCCACGAGCAAACTATGTCTCTCACTTTTTCGAGGACCAAAAGAAAAGATAAATATAAATATATAACCATATAGAATACACCCATGCAATTTTCAGTTAACACAGATATATGAGAACACAATAACATAGCAGAATTTTATGTCCATATCATGGTACATTACATATATGCAGGTAAAGAAGATTATAAAGATACGTCCACGGAACAAACACAAAAACAATATCATAAAATCAGAAGCTCAACTTCATCTATCAGAGAGAATGTCCATATATACATATTTACATTGCTTGAAAGAAAGAGTGGTAAAGGATTGTAAAAAGTAAAATGAAAAACCGATGAACTTGTGGAATGGATTTTTGTATGGACTGATCTCATGATTTTTTGAAGGGCATAACTATCATTAACCAGATTCATGTCCATTTTCTTAATATCATAAGCTGATCAGGGAGAGCATGGAAAGCGAGCATTGCAACCGGATTTCAAACTATTTGTCAAATAGAAACCACATCAAATCAGGTGGAAGATTTTTTCCAAACCGCATAGGATTTTGATTGCGACACTGGTAGAACTAAGCAGGGAGCTTTACTAGTAGATGTGAGAATATATACACATATATCTAAAATAAATATTAATATGCCTTCAGCTAACAGTATGAATTGGTCACCGAACAGAGGGTTTGGAAACTTCTGCCGATCCCCGGGCACTCTTCACCACCAGATCATAATTGATAGAAGCCAGCTGAAACAAGTTCTGGGAAAAAGGGAAGAAAATTCTAAATTTATACTGCGATTCACACACTGATAAGAAAACATTTGAAGCTTAACAACGCAATG
>JAWDEX010000023.1:3112766-3145371 GCA_035221805.1 Trichilia hirta
AAAAAAAAAAAAGGTAAAAGGAACTATGTTCGAAATCATGACTTTATAGCCATAGTTGAATGCCTACCTGAGGAGTTTGTGCATTGAATGGCGGAATACCTACTAGCAACTCAAAAAGAATAATACCCACAGACCACCAATCGGCGGTTGCTCCTGTGTGAAGAGAAAAGTGTGAAGCATTTAACAACCTGTTAAAAGTGAATATGCTCATTTATAACTAGCATATGCTGCCCTCCTGGCAAATATTTTGCTAACCATGTCCCATGCCAAGAAGAATCTCAGGTGCCAAATAATCAGGAGTTCCAACAAGCGAATGCTTTTGGCGCTGTTCTTTAAGTGTTGTCGGTTGAGTTTTAGGTTCATCATCTCCAAGAAATCCAGCACTGCCAAGTGATGGAGCTGACAAGTCATTTGTGCTGTGTATAAGACCAACCCTAGAGAGCCCAAAATCTGTCAACTGTAATAAAAGGAATTGAGAATTGACCAGTGACATTACCATGGAAATATAAACAAAAACATAAGAGTTCAACTAGATTGCGAATAGTGGAAAGAAAAAATGAAAAAATTACAGATGTGACATCATCTGACTACCAGTTCGACAAAATCACCTCAGATCCGGGACATGATCAGAAAAATATAGAATCAAGGAAAAATAGTTTTGTCAGCTGACCTTTCCAAGATCATGAAAGTTTAAACATTCATTGTAATAGAACATAAATATATTTGTTGGCCACACAAAGAAAAATTTGAAGAATGCCAAATCCTAGAAACTCATTGATGTAGTACCCAACTTCAGATCTTTGCCATTCTTGGCAAAAAAGTTGGTCATATAAAGTATTCTTTGAAAAATGATAATAAATCCATCTACAGAGCTTCAACATACTTCCAAATTAGTCAATAAATGCCTCTGTCCAGGATATAGTAAATGATGAAATTAACAAGTAACTAAGAATAAGCAACCAAAAAATGAGAAGTGTTCCCCTACACATGTTGGAAAATACTCTCCCTTGACTAGTAATTGAAAGCGAGAAACAATTATTTGGTTTCCCAAACAAGATAAGAAATGAAACAGTGAATGCTTCATAATAAGATCATGTCGTTTGATGTTGCCAAAACTATATTAAGTTGCCAAGCTTGATAAATGAAAAATGAGTAAAACTTTGCAAAATAATGACCTTGATGTGACCATCTTGACTAATCAACAAGTTGTCTGGTTTCAGATCTCTATGAATCACATTCAATGAGTGCAAATACTCCAAAGCAAGAACCTGAGAAATATAAAGCAGACCATTTGTACCATTGTGAGAAATTTTTATCAAATTAGCATAAATTTTTATCAAGGAATGAGAAATGTGTATGCCCTTACAAGTTCTGCAATATAGATACGGGCCATATCTTCGTCTAAACAACCTAGGTTTCTCAATAAAGAATATAGGTCTCCACCATTTAAATACTCCATCACCAGATAAAGATTTTCTCTGCTTGTGAACGAATAGAAAAATCGGACCTGTTCATCATCAGGTCAGAGAAACATTAGACAAATATTCACATGCAATGTATCCGTATGTAAGTTGAGACATGCTTACCACAAAAGGATTACGAAGTGATATTAGGATATTACGCTCAGCCAAAATACTTTCAACTGCATTTTTGCGAATCATATCAGCCTTCTTTAAAACCTGTAGAAATATTTTTGACCAATTAGTTACTCTTCAAGATGAGGTTAGACAATCATTTGCATCTAACAATTACATGTACATGTGATTACGTCATTGTTAAGGTAATTGGAAAGAATTTAACACAACTAATCAGACATGTAAATGTGATTGACAAATTTTTATAAGACAACCATTTCAATTAATCAGACATGTTAATGTAATTCACTGAATAAAAGAGAGGCAAAAAAGCAACAGTAAGACCAGCTATGCTTAGTAACATTAATTAGAAACTTCACAAAATTTAACTCACTAATGACTTTAAAATTAAGAAATATATTATATTAATTAAGCTAAGAGGATATTTGTTTTCTTTATTCCTCCGTCCATTTTGAATTCCACAGATAATAACAGTCTGTTGGGAAGTGTGTTTTCAAACCCTGTTTTCATTTTTGTTTTAAAAAATGGGTGTAGGATGTGTTTGGTAGGCATATTATGAAAATGACATTTACAGTAGAACACAAAAAATGAGTTGTATTTTCTTATTTTGAAATATAAAACAATTAATTAACTTCTTTTTAGTTCTTAAAATCACTCAATAGTTCTCCCTGGATTAAAATAATACCTATCAATTATTTGGTCTTTTGATGCTTTTTATTTTTATCATAGTTAATTGATTTAAAAACTACATATTTTTTCTTTTATTTGCAATATTAAAATTAAAATAATTTTTTAAATTAAAAAACACATCAATAATTACTGTTTAGTAAAGCTTTAGTGACCTACATCTAGGATAGTAGCCTTCGAAAAAGGCCCTAGTGCTCTCACTCTCAGGGTAAAGCAAGAAGCAGCAGATTAAGCAACTTGCGCGAAACATTGCTTTTCTAATTAGATGATACAAGTCACGTCAGCCTATGTATATGTATATATATAATAAGGGGCCTTTCTCACGTGATGTCAGGTGTCCAGCCAGGAGTACTTAAATTAAAATGGATTCAATCTAAATTAATTTTTAAAAAAATAAATTTATTATTTTAAATTAAACCAAAAAATAAATTAACGTTAAAAAATTTATTTTTTAAATTTAAAATTCAAACTGCAAATCTAAATAAATCTAAACAGTATAATATAATTTAACTTAATTGTAATTTATGACATATTATTAAATTAAATTAAATTGTGTAAAATTCTAACTATAATATTTCAATCGATTTAAAACTTTTATTCAAATCAATTCGAATTACAAATACTCGCTCCAATATGTAAGAACAAGAAGATCCAACTTATACTATACAAGAAATTTTTGGCTAAAGAGTTAAAAGAATAAAATAACTAATATTTATAATAAATTAAATTAATTTATATACTCAAAAGTGTTTGCATGATACTTAATAAATGAAATATTTAAAATTGAATTCTTCAAAAATATTTTTTTCCTAACGCACTTTTTGGTTCTTTTCACACACTCAAATCCCACCTCACCCAATTCAAACTTTGAGAAAACTCCCTTAGCTTCATCAACAAGACGGAAGAAAGTTTTTTGAATGCACATTTCTTACATTTTCCCTTTTTTTAAAACACCACCAGCATCCCTCTATAAGGAAATTGTCTTTTTCTGGTTTTCAGGCAGTATCGGTTTGTCTTCTCTCCCCATTTAATAACGTCTTTAGTTCACATCTCTACCTAAAAGAAAAATGAGGAAAAACCAATATATATTCTTCTTCTCTTGTAAGTTTTAAGATATAATGGCTCCTTCTCTTCATATTTAGTAAGAACTTAATTGCATAGCAGTTCAAATTGAAATTATCATCAATATCAATATTGACTTCGACTCAGTAACTAGTTATGAGCTTCAACTCTTATCTAAAATAACGTATCCTGAAATAAAATCCCCAAGCAATTGGTGTCCTCAAAGAAACAACTTATGTTTCGTTCTCTACCGTGACAGCAAAACACAAGACACCATATTTGTTATGAAAATCTATGAAAACGGAATCGACATTTTATTGTTATTTTTAGTGCAGGGTGTATCTAACACAATTTCCACTATAAAAAAGGCATATACATAAAACAGAAATCGTTAGAACATATCGTAAAGACTTCGATTTTACGAATCAAATCCAATTAATGGAGGTATAGATGCTGACCTTTATAGCAAACAAGTCACCGGTTGCTCTTTTCCTGGTAAGGAAAACTCGTCCATATGCCCCTTGGCTAATTGGTTTTATTATTTCAAAATCTTCAATTGAAGTCCGGTCCTTAGAACATGGATTGATGGGGCTTGTACGGAGACTACGAACTGTGTCTTCATCCATTGAACTCTCTTCTTCAGCCGCAGCATTTGATGAGTCCAACTTTTCATCCTCTATCTGGCCACAAAGATATACATATTTCTCTCTGAAATTTTGAGAATATTACATAGATGGAATTAGAGATAGTATTGCTTAGTGAAACAACAACGAAAGGAAAAAATAAATGAAAACAAAATGATAGCAGAAACTAAGTAAAACAGTAATTTTCTCCGCAAATTTCAAGATACATGACTGGTCAACTGCAAAGAAAATCTATTTTTAAACCTCACATTTCATCTTAACAGCGAGAAACATGATAAGCGTAGTGTTTGGAGCAAAAGCTGGACTTACTGAAGTAGTTTCTCTATACGCCTTCCAAAAGTTTCAACAAGAAGAGCATCTACCTTCCTATCCTGGATCACATATTTGAGTTCTTCTAGGCGATCAAGCATATGCTCCAATGTATTGTAGTCATACTCACATTTCACTAACGGTCAGAGTCGTCACACAAGGCTAATGACTATCTTTATCCTTTTTATGGATCCCAGACAAAACATTAGCCACTTTGTTAAAAGACCCTGGGTTGTATTCTATAAAGTAATCATATCTCAACAACTTAACGAAGAATAATTGTTGCTTGCTTGTTTGGATGATTTGTACCATAAGTTTCTTAATACTACGGCGGTCTATACATATAGTAAACTTGGCTAGTAGCAGATACTATCTCCACTTTGCCACTACTTCAGTGATTGCAAATAGCTCACGCACATATGTAAAGGATTTTTGCATTTTTGGTTTAACTTTTAGCTAAAACAGGCTACAGGCTTTCCTTCTTGGCATAGGACAGCTCCAACTCCTAATCCAAATGCATCAGTGTTTATAGCAAATGGCTTAATAAAATCTAGTAATGCAGGTATTGGGAGATTAGCCATAGTCATCTTTAGGTCATTGAATGCCTGCTTTACTTCTTCACTCAATCGAAAGGCATCCTTTCATAGTAATGATCTTAAAGAGGCAGCAATATGTGCAAAGCCTCGTATGAATTTTTGATAATATCTTACCAAATCTAAAAAGCCTTCTAATTGTCTCAAGGATTTAGGTGCTGTCCACGCTAAAATAGTTTTAATCTTTCCACGATCTAGTCTCATGCCATCCACCCCTAATGCATGTCCCAAGTATTCTACACTAGACCTTTCGAAGGTACATTTGGAAAGTTTAGCATAAAGATGATTGGTTTGAAGGAAACTCAACATTAGTGTCAAGTGCTTTCAATGTTTTAACGAGGTTCGACCATAGATCAATATGTCCATCGAAAAACACAATGACAACCTTTGTAAAAAAGGCTTGAAGGACAAGTTCATAATTCCCTGAAAAGTCATTTGGACATTTATAAGTTCAAAGGGTATCACTACAAATTCGTAGTGGCCTTCATAAGTCTTGAACACAATGTTGTGTACATCTTACTTTGCCATTCAGATCTGGTGGTATCGGCTCGCAAGTCTGTCTTGGAGAAAATGGTAGTCCCACTTAACTTATCAAAAGCATCTCATCCGTTATTAATATTGAAAACTGATTTGGTATTATGACCTAGTTTAGGGCCCTATAATCCACATAAAACTCTTACATTCTATCTTTCTTTTTGAGTAGTAGCACGAGAATTAAGAAGAGATTAATACTTGGCCGAATAACTCCCGTTTTTAGTATTTTCTTCACCATCCTTTCAGTCTCAATCTTTTGAAAATGAAGGTATTGGTAGGGCTTTATATTGATGATTTTAGCTTTTGGCACTAGGTGAATTTGGTGATCAATAGAACACTTAGGGGTTAATTGTATTGGGGTGGTAAAGACTTTCAAGTACTCATCAAATAAGTCTTGAAGTATCTCAGGTATCTCTATTTTGTTTTGGCTACTATCATCCATTTTAACCTTCATTGTTACTAATTAGAAATATGATATTGCGACCTTCGAGCTAGTCAACTTCTTTAATTAATTCAATTGAAGGGCAATAACTTGTAGTTCTCCTCTCAACTCAACTGGTCAACTCTACTACTGAAACTTCATTTTCATTGTTTGGTAATTGGTAACCACTTCACCTAAGAGTTCTAGCCATTTGCACTCCTAATACCACCTTCGCACCTTGCACAGGTACAACATATAAATTCACGGTGAAATTGTACCCTTGCAGAGTTAAATCTACTCTTAAGCACATTTTCAAACACCCTAGCCTTTCTCCATTGCCTACTAACAATTTAAACTTCGGGGTTAGTTCTACCTCTAACCCAAGATAAGCCATGAGTCTTTATTGGATGAAATTATGCGTAGAGCCTCCATCTACCAACACTTGTACCAAAGTTTGATTCAATTCTCTTGTCATCCTCAAGTTTTGATTTAAGGGTTGTCCTGCTAAAGTATGATAACTAATTTTTGGAACCTTTATTTCCACCCCTTCTATAGTCTTCTTGTCCCATATATCCCCTCCTCTTTCCACAATCTCTCCCTGCTCACCTTCCTTGTCCTTAACCATCAATAACAAGGTAGGCTTAGCTTTGCACACATGATTGCAATAGAACTTCTCATTGCAATAATAACAAATACTACCCTCTCTCTCATATATTCTATTTCTCAAAGAAACTTTAACTAATACAAGTCTGACACCTCGGCAATTTTCATACACATTAGCTAAAAGAAAAACTAAAGAAAGAAATGAGATAAAATGATAACAAATCAATTTATCAATTTGCTGGTCCAGGTGTCACCCTTTATTTTTCCATGAGTGTTCACTTAAAAGTCCTTAAACCAAGCTAGCTTCTTTTGGACATGTTTAAAGGCCTTGGGCGCCTTTTCGTTCTTTTTGATGATGTTGTTAAGGCTGCATCACATTATGAAGTAGAAACTTTATTTTATGAGTATGGACAAGAACGGCATTCTATTAATATCTTACTATTAAGTTAACAAACATGACTACAATTTGTTTATTGAGATTTATTCTAACAATTCAATGGGATTATCAACACTTTTCTAGTACCAGCGTGGTTCTTGACTTTGCCAAGTTGCCGTCAAACCTTTAAGCGAGTAGAATACTTTTTACATCATCTTTTTTTAAGTTTCCTTTTGATTATTTATTTTCTAAAAAAGAAAATTATTTGATATACAATGCACTTTGTAACTCTTCATCAATATATCGAGGTTAAGTACTTTTAATAGGTTTGCTTAGATTAATAATTATGTCTTCCTATCTCCTAGGAAAATTAAGTAAATGAACTTGAGAAGTCGAATGATACTATATCTAATTAGAGAGAATAAATGCCATCTTTCTTTATAGTCTTTTGTTCTACCTGAATCTCACAAATAATTAAAATATATTTTTATTTTTAATCATTTATATTTATTGTTTTAGTACCTAATTCATGCTTCTCCTATCGCATTTCACATAAACCCTAAAATTATCTTTATAGTGATTAATTATAAAAATAATAAAAAAAATAAATCAAAAATATGAATTAGAAAAATTAAATTCTCTAAAATTAACTCTTAGTCAATGTTTACAACCTTAAATCGTAAGAAGAATTTAGCTATTCATAATAATAGAAGTCGTAATAAAGATTCAATTAAGATTAGTTAAATTCTAAGAAAATTGAAAAATGAAAAATGAAAAAATCCACATGTATTCTTCTTTTTCTTGTTTGTTTGCGGCCTTCTTTTCTTTTTGTTGTAAAAATAAATCTCTTTACAGCTTCCTTCAAAATCATATGAATGCTAGTCTAGTTAGCCCTCCGATCAATGTTCGAAGCTGGTCATGAGGCTTCCGGTGCCGGACTTTTCTCCTGAGCATAACCGACATCGAGTTCAGTGCCGGACCTAGAGTCGATCTCGGTCGTTTTACCCTTTAGATTCATTCCTTCCCATATCCAGTTCTGAGACCTCCTTGACCTTTCTATGACCGAACCTGTTCTGGTCTTTAAGCTCCAATTCTGAAATTTTTCTTATAAATTTTCCATACTTGAAATATTAATATTTATCTCCCAGTTGATCCAAAATTGCTCAAAACACGCTTTCAAAAACAAGGATGCACCTTAAGTGTAAATAATTAATCTACTCTTAAGTGTAAACATAAAACAAGTTTATTCAAACATAATACATAGAATTGCTCAAATAATGCTCAGTAACTCGGTTTATCGTCTCTCTCTGTTTTGCATATCAGCCACAAGCAATTGACAAGTATATAGTTCTGCCTGCTTAACTCTCCACACTTTTATTAATAAATTTTATCATTAATTATTAATGGCTGAACTTAACTTTTATTTAATTCCTAGATAATAATATTTAACTCTTGTCTTTCAGCCGTTCATAAATAACAGGAAAAAAAAAAAAAAAAAAAAAAAAAAAAAAAAACACCCCAAGAGTACTATTCAATCAACAGTCATAAATTATATTTATGTTTGATGGATTATGAAAAATTAAAAATGATTTATCTGCAAGATATTTTTAGATAAGTCCTGTTTTCATCCTTCAAGATTTTATGAATGGGAATTATTTAATTTCAATACCCAGCTTTTGAAATTAATATAATAAGCAAATCGAAGTAATGAATCATCATAATATATTAAAACAAATGATGGTTGTGGTCACATACAAGGTAGGTTGATATTTTACAAATCCATGAGGGTAATCATCAGGTCTAAAATAGTTTTCCCCTTTTACCCTAAATAAATTTGCAGTATATGATCCTTCTCTTCTTATTTGGAACTGCTAACCAGCATCATATAACTACAAAAAGCTATGTACTGGTAGCTTGCTTTCAACAGTCATTATCCATTCACAGATGATAGAATTAACTTCTTCCGGCTTCTCGTCATGGGGGCAATGACCTGGAATAGCAAAAGCAGGTACAAATTTGAAGTACAATAGTATTTCTTTCTATGACAAAATAAGAGGCAACAGATTTTGAGAATACAGAATTAGGATTACCAGCATCCAGTTCCCTAATAACACCACCCCCACAATGTTCTTTAACCATAGCCAGCTTGGACTTGGAATCTGATATTGGATCTTTCATTCCCTATTTATCATAGTAATAACGAACAATCATGCCACCAGCATAATACATCCTCTACTTACCTATGCAGAGATTATCAGGAAGTTTTCAGCATGGGAGTGTCACCTGTATAATCAGAAACTTCTCCTTGAATCCTTCTAAGAGATAATTAAGAGGAAGTGAGAGATCAAAGCTGAAAATACTTTCCAGGACCACTAGCACACCAGGATCGTAGGACTTATAATATATGTTAAGGTGATCATTTTTCCTTGAGCTAGATCTATATTCTGCCTTCACTAAAACTTACGTTATATGCAGATACAACTTTCATCAAAGAGAGGATACAGCTCTTAGCATTTCATTGACAAGCCAACTATCAGCTCGTTCTGTTATCTGCAAAGTGAAAGAGAGTAGAACTCATCAGCATACAATATCTAGAAGCAATAACAAAGCCAAAAACAGAAAGAGGAAAAGTATTTACAGTTGGGTAGCATTGTTTCATCAGGTTATTAATATTCAATCTCAAGTAGAACAAAAGGAGTCGAGCACCTAGCCATGCAGATCCTGAAATCTGTCTTTCCTGAAACATTTGTCCATTACTTAAAATAACAAATTTCATAGGGCATAAAACAATTCACAGGTAGCAGATACATGAAAGAGCTTTAGAAGCAATTGATAGCCTTGGCAATGCAGTTCAAACAAAATTCCCACTACTCAACTTCAGGGAAGATATAAAAATCAATACCCTATCATATTAGGTTTTTGAAATGATTTACCAGTAAAATCTAGTGGACAACATGAAAGTTTTCCAGGAAAACAAACAAATAATGAGAATGGGCCTGACATGACACAAGATAGGGTCACTCGCACAGTATGTATAGAAACTTACGTTAGAGAACTGAGGAAACGTATACTCAGGAATAACATTGCCGGCACTGTTGATGAGAATAACAGACTTGACCACAGCAGGCCAAAGACAAGCAACAATAGCAACAAAGTAGCCTGTAGACAATAAATCATGACATTACACAACCAACGGCGAGCATAGAATTTGATGCAAACTATGTTTGCAGGTTGGAATTGAAAACATACCACCAATTGAATTCCCTACAAGATGCACAGGTTCATGCACAACTTCAACAATAAAATCTCTCAACAATTCAGCCCAAATCAATTCACTGTATACAATATTTGGCTTTTCTGATTTCCCAAACCCCAAAATTGAGATTGCCCAAACTCGGTTTCCGCCCTTAGCTAAGCCATGTATATTGTCCCGGTAATGCTCAAAGAATGCACCAAAACCATGCACAAGCAAAATGGCAGGGCCTTCACTACCAGCAACTGCATACTGCAAAAATGTATTTTCTTAATAGAAAATTCTAGAAGTCAACTTAATCTAGTTTATGTACTTCTCGAGAGTCAAGACAATAAATCCCCTATAAGAACAACCATGAACCAACTACACACCTAAGATTTTTAAGTAAAAGGATCATTAAATGGATGAATTAACTTCAACTGTGAACCTGTATTAGATAGCCATTCCATCTCCATATTCGTGTAGAATATGCTCCTTCATCACTCATTAGACTTCTTAGAGACATAAGCCAGTACCACTGTAATAGAAACAAAAGAAATTCTTTAAAGGCTTTTTACAAATATCATAGGTTGAAAAATTAATAAAAAGAGAAAGAAGGCACCTAAGTCACAGAAAAAATAACATAAATGAGCATAATGACCAACTGTGCATCATTCTACCTCCACGGAACATACAGCATCAGCTGCTGCAGCAACAGTGACAGCAGAATATCCAAAGGGAGATAAAAATCCAGCATTTCGTTCTTTCTCATACTTGATAGCTTCATGGTGCACACTCCTTCTGGACATGATGCCAAGACAAAGGGCTGGGCCAAAAAGTGTAGCAAAAGAAGCTCCGTCCCGACTTTCAGCATTACGAAGCTTGTCATGTAGCCTGTTACAAATCAAGCCAAAAAGATTTCTGGTCATGTTAAATTAAGCTTTAACCGGATATTCAAATCCATGATCAACACCAAAGCATGCTAGGTGCAAATAGTGAGGAAAGGTAACAGAATGTCCTAACATCTATCAAATAACTAGAGCAAAAGCCCAAACCTCTAAAACTTCAATGATTTGATGGCATCTTTCAGAAAGCAAAGGCTCAGACACCAGAACAAAATAAAGGAACATGCCTTTTACATTTGAAAAAATTTTCTTTTTCATAAACAAAGAGAAAAAAGAAGGAGAAAAAATCAGTAAGTGGAATTATATTTCCTTCAAGAATGCTTTTAGCCATATAAGATGCCTAAAATAAGACTAGGATCAGGAAAGAACATTATATACAGCATTCCAATTTCAGAAAAGGAAAATAGTACAATTTAAGAGATGTCAACATGTGAAAATATCAAAGAGATTATTCGAATTCCACATCCTTTTGCAGTAGAAGACCAAAATAATCAGTGACAAGAATGACACCATGGGCAATAGTGATTCACAATATGAGATCAGGGCATATTAGGGCATTCCAATAAAGAGATAACAAAGTTTAGTCCAGTGTGTGCAGATATTCTCACAAGATTTTAATTATTCTGTTGCATAGTTGAAACAAATCAGCGTATGGACATCACCACATACTCTTGCCAATCACCTCGACCTGTTCCCTCCAAATATCTCAAATATGCTTGCAATGCATTCAATATAGCATTTGTCCCACCTCCAACAATGTTTCCTTTCTGCGTGACAAAAAATGATTTAGCTGGCCTCTTCCTTTGGGAATGTTGGTCATTCAAAAATTTTTTCCTTCTTTGCCCTGACTTCGATAACTTCTCTTGCAACATTGTTTCAGCTGACATCTTCTTGGTCAAAGTCCAACTCTCTTCTAATTTTGAAGGATTCTTACTCATAAACTCCTTCAAATCATCAAATGTGGGCAGAGGACCTGATTCACAGTTCAATCATCATTGTTCCTAGGGTTAACCAAATTGTCATATCATAAGCTTTTGCAAAATAAAATTAATAAAATTAAAATTTTGACACAATAGACAAGGAAGTACAAGGTAAATCTTTATCGAACTGTTAACTTACCCCAATCAGCTTCCAATTTTGCACCAGGTAATGTTGGGGCCAGAATAGGTGAAGTTAGAGGCAGTCTAAGTTTTGTAAACTCATTGTGAAACATAGGCAGGTCAATCAAATTCTACATGAAATGAAAATATATAATAAAATGATAGATCCCAGGAACTACACATTAAACACCCATACAAGGCAAGAAAGACCACCTTGATATCATAAAATGGAGTCTGCCACAAACAAATCTTTGGTTCCCCATCTACAAGAGGCACAGTTGCCAAGGTATCATCCACAGTTCTCACCATCTTGCGAAGGTGGTATTCAACCTCCTCTTCAGCAAATACACTGGTAGCCTTCACCTGTTGCAATCCTTGGCGATAAATTTAACAACATGAATAGATGTGTAATTGACCTTGCCCCTCTTAAACTATCATCACATGAATTTAATATAGTATATAAAAACCTCTTCTGCGAGCTCCAAGATAACTTTCTCTACTCTCCCAAATCTGATCATCAGATCAGACCCACATTCCTTCAATGAATTTCTCAAGTCTTCCAAAGCGTAAAGAACTAATTCTAGCATTTCATCAGAATAACCTGCAAAAATTATTACATACATTGACACAACAAAAGAAAAATACATTAGTCCAATTTTTCACCCTATAATAGGCTTATGCACATGCTCAGTTCCATATATTCAGCATTCCACATAGTAATTGATTTCTCAAAACATTTTGAATCACCCTGGCATTACTCCAGTTACTGTACAAAATTATTAAACATCAAACCAATCATAAACATAGAAAAGAAAATGCTTATGGCAAACATATTTAAAGTTACTAATATTTTGAAACACAAACTATATTTGTTATCTGGAACCAGAGATTGATTTGTCAGTGGAAATTCATGGACCTCAAGAATCCGCTGGACGTATTTTCAACTTGCACACAAAAATTTCCAAATGACATTCAAAGCTGACAATTAAAATGTAAAGCTTGTTGTTGATGCCTAAAGTTTTCTGGGAAGAAGATTTTGAGCACCACACAGATTTCGTCTTGACTTGGCTGTTGACAAGACTGACGGAATTTACCTCTAGTAGGTAAATCCGTGATAATAGCCTGTTGGTTGCCTAAAAATAATGAAAAATAAGTTAAGAGTAATGTCGGCTTTTCGGTGTATAAACTCCAGTACTAAAATCAAGCGCCTGAGGTTTAAGAGAAAATGGGATAAAACTGCAGCCAAAAATGAAAAAGAATGTGTATAAATACCGACACAAGATAAGTAAGTTGATGATTGTTGTGCCTAACCTCTTTCACGGTAAAGAGATGAGGTTGTTTATAGTAATTGATGGTGCATTCTCCCAGGTCTTCACTCATGCAATCATCGAAGAACAAGAAGAAGGCATTTGTGAGAGAAGTTACGTGTTAACATCAGATAATGAGTCATTATATAGTCATTATCTATAAATTTGGACCGACGCAATAACTATTTAGGCTGTAATTTGCGCACACTAACCTTAAATGTAATGTAATAATTTTGAAATGATCTTAAAACTCAAGCGTAAACCGCACCCATTTTTAGGTAGAAGTCTGTACAGGATTAGAACCATTTTTTTCAACCCGAGACTAGCTCTGCTAACGGTGGGATGACCACATTGGGGTTGGGATTATCGGGTCACCCAGGGTTCTATGCTCGTGTGGAGGTCAACTCCGTACCCCCAAATGCTAGGGATATGGCTATTGCGTCACCAAGCCCTGACTGAAGCAGTAGCCTTAATTTTTAACCCCCAACAGTTGCTAAGGCCACACTTTAAAGAATGTTCCGGCTGGCAAGAGCCTAATGAAATGTATTTATTCTTCCCATAAATCAAATATAATCCTTAATGCATCAGATGAAGCAAGTTTCACCTCTCCATTATAAGATTTTCGACAGCAAGAATCTTCCTTTACATGTCTTTACAAAAGTGGGAATACCAGAAACTAAAAACGTATATCAAAAATTAATGAGAGATACCCCACTTACGACAAAGTATCCTGTGATCAAAGACGTAAAGTGGAACAACAGCCTGATGCTTCGACGCAGCAACAAGACCAAGGTGGTCGTGCAAGCGAAGATCTTGCTTAAACCAAATTATAGCTGACCCAGTTTTGGTTTCTCTTGCTGCTGTAGGAGAGACAGAACACATGCATTTGTATCTGTTTCTTCTTGGAAGAGACCGATAAATTGTCTGGTGAAGGTGAGGAAGAAAGCAGGGTAAAGAGATGGCAGCCATGAAAAGAAGAGGAATAGCTAGAAGCTATGCATTCCATGAGGTGTTTATGGGTTACGAAGAGCCGGGAAAACACATGGCGTGAGAGAGAGTGAGAAATTGTGGAGGAGAATATTAGACAACTTTGCTGAGGAGGGAAATGAACCTCGATGCTGACTCGCTTCTTTCTTTTCCAGGGTCAAGTCGCCACTCCAGTTGAGTATCCGAACCGGTTTCAATACCGAAAGATTTAGGTCGAGCACAAACTTAAGAGATGACACGACATTGAACCATTAATAGTCAATTATACAATAAATACAATTCCAACTATTTTGTCAATCTTAATTAAAGTTTAATTGATATTTGGTTTGTAAGAATATTGGAGAAATTGAAAAATAAAAGAAGTTCAGAGGAAGCAAATTAATGAAAACAAACTTGCAACGACTTATTATAGTAATTTTATTAATAAAGTAGAAAGATAAAAAATATTTATCTTATCATATTTGTTCATTGAAATTCATTTTAACACAAGGTGATGATATATTCGTTGTTGTTTTTTTATCATACTTGACTAATTTAATTATATTCATTAAAATTTAAAAATTATAATATTTTATACCTTAATTTATATGATATCAAAAATAACTCTATTTTAATTTAAAATATTTTATATTTTTATTATAATTTAAATATATTTTTAATATATATAATATGGTGAAGTAAATTATAAAAATAATTGAAAATTTTTTAAACTTTTATAATTTATTATAAAAAATTATTGACTAATAGTTGATGCTATAAAATATTAAAAAATATTTAATATAAATAACTGAATTTAACTCTGTTTAAAATTTATATAATAAAAATATGAAAAATGTTTTAATTTATAATAAAATTATTTTTAATATTATATAAATTAACTTAAAAAATATTATAACTTTTAGATTTTTATGAGTGTTGATAAAATTAATGGAGTGACATTAAAAAAAGTGAAAATATCGATATACTTACATTAGACCGTGTTCCATTTATTGAACCGTGAACCCGGCCCATTTAATATGCCCTCTGTTGACGTATTCAAACAATTAAGGAAAATTTGACGTTTTGACAATTTTACATAGCTATACAAGACAGATCGTCGGTAACATTAAGTTTCCAGCAAGCCACCAAACGGATAAGTAAAGTGCCATACATTACCAGACTAATCAACTAACCCGAAAATGGCGCTACAAATCCACTCTCCTTCGTCTTTCACCACCACTACCAAACCCAATCATCCTCTTTTCTCCAAACCCACATCAAAGCTTATAGTTATTAAATGTCAAAACATTCCCATCAACACCGAACCCACCCAAGAGGATGAGGCTAGCTCATCCAAGAATACCAAGGCCAGTTCACCCGGCCAAGGGTTTGGCTCATCGTCTTCTTCTTTAACTTTACAAAAGCTGTTGTGGGTGCTGTCAGTAAGAAGAAGAAATCAAAGAGTAAAAGAGAGAGGGCATCGGTTGTTAGGCGGGCATCCGTTGAGAAACTGAGTGCTATGAGCAAAGAATATGAGGCTGCAGCTAAGAAAATGATGAACAATTAGAGTGCTTTTCTTCTTGCTTGGTTGGGAGTTGGTGGGATCATTCTTCTTCAAGGCATTGCTTTGTCGGCTTCAGGTATGATCAAGATTCTTTATTATTATAATCATTTTATCAACATCTTGATATATTAATTGAAAATAAAAACTAGAGCCATCTTGTTGAACGTTGCTGTATGTTTAGCGGTGCTAACTGCAATTCCAAATAAGTAATTTGATAATTTAGTTTTGTGAAATGTTGGCTCTAATATTCCTTGAATTGAGCATTTAGTACTTGATGCTATGGAATTTAGAGAATAGTTAGAAACCAAGGTGCTCGTTGTACGTAGAACTGTGGATTTTGAGGATTATGGCAGACTTGCATCTATAGTCTTGTATGATTGTTCAGATAAACAAAATGAAGAAAAATTCCGATATAACAGCTCTGACAATTTTCAAACCTCGTTGGCAATCAGTTGATTCTGCATGCTATAGAAGTTTAAGCCACCATATTTAGTATGTTTCTACCTTTTTGCCTGAGCACTGAAGTCTAGGCAGCTGACTACTATATAGCACCTCATTTCCTACTAAAGCGCTAATTAGTTGCAACATATGAAGCATATTCCTTTCTCAGAGTATCCAAAGAAAATTTTAGTTGATCTTAGTTTGGCAAAACTGAGTCAAACCTCCAAAACTAGACTTTCTGTAAACTCACGAATGGACCAAACAGGAATAAAGTTGCGTGCATACATACTTATTGTAATCAGTTGGTTCCATTAAGTAGACCTTATAACCAGCCCAATTTTTAGGCACCTCATGACGTAAGTATTATCAGACGGTAAGGACATATTCATTGTGTATCCCAGTGAAATTTTGCGTCACAAAAGGAGTACATGATAGACAGAAAGCAAACTGAACTTTGGGCTCATCATGATGTGCATGAGTTCAAAACTTACAAATGTAATCCAATTAACAGTGATGCCAGTTTGAAATTCAGCTGCTTCATAAGGCTCTCCAACTGCAAATTCTTGAATTAAGAAAAAGTTTTCAGTGGCATCTAAAATAACCATTTGCTTTCAAAATAAGTGCTTCCTTCCCCTTACAGATGAATCAAAAAATTGATGTCACTTATTAGAAGGCTGAAGGTGAGGAGTACGTGATGTTTACCACTGCACATATAACATGTTAAACATGATAATGTAAAGAAGATTGCATACAAAATAATTAGGCAAATGATCCGAGGTTAGATTTTGAAAATTGTGAATTTTTATATGTTGCTTCCATATTGTAACTCAGCTGTTTTGCTTCTACAGGCTTCTTACCAGAAAAGTTGGATAAACTCTTTGTGAAGTATCTATACCCATCTTTCACTCCGACAGTCGCTGTGTTTTTTGCAGGAACAGTTGCATATGGAGTCTTTAAGTACCTGCAAAATGAGAAACCCAAAGAATAAAAGTGTTGTGGATTGAACTAACAGTTTCAGTAGTAAGAGGAGACCACCACTGTACACAATGCTATTCACTTATAATTTATTTTGAAAAAGACTAATGCATTCTTTGTATTTGTTGTTAGTAAGAAGAGCTGTTGATGAAGTAACATTGACAGTGGTTGATTTATTATTAGTTCCTTCCATAAGTTCTCCAGTTCTAAGCCTTTGACCATGCAGCAATATGATGAATGTTTCAACAACATTGATTCTTAAAGTCATATCTCTTTGCAATATGCTGTAATTATTAAGTCTAATCAGATGGCTGGAACATTATTTTGATTAATCCTTTTCACATATTACCACCATGTGAATGTGCACTTTTTGATTTAACGTACTTTTTTGTGAGAATGGAAAGGCGTTGAGTTATTGAAATATTATCTGAAAACCATGATTTTCGGTGTTTTTGTTTTTCTTTCATCAAGCATAACACTTAGCCAACACTTGGCAGTGTCTTTCATTTCAAATATATCAAATTTTGATAACAGAAAGCTTAATGCTTCAAATCTTAAGACTGTATAAGTTTCTCCTTTGTAGGTGACTGAAAAACTCTAGCAAATGATCATTTGACCTCTCTTGAAAATGCTCTCATAGAACATTATGAGCTCATTTCCTGATATGAAATTGAATCCCACCAAAGAAATCATAGTATATTCAACATGTTGTGCCATGTGCTTGTTGAATAATCCAATGAATAGATTCATTCTTGAAATTTTGGCAGCATCAAAGATCAAAGATAGGTATTTATTCATTTGGTAGCAAGTCCGTGGATTTTGTTTATAGCATTAAATTTTGTGTTTTCATTTTGTTTGCTTCTGCTTAATTATTTTGATGAACAACGGGAAAATACCATATCTCTGAGAAGTAATAAACCTATATTCATTTAAAATACTTCACTTATTAGTGCATGACTTTGCTTTTGTTTTTCTTGCAGGATGACTTGTTTGTTTTATCTTGTGATAGGCTATCATATATACTTCTCTTCCGTTTTGTAAAAATTGTAAAGTTCCAGAAAACAATTAAATCTATGGAATACAACTGCAGCGTATTTTATTCCGTTTTGTGAATCCTTATTTCTTTGCCTTTTCCTGGTAAGTTCATAATCCTCTCCTGAGTTATTATTTTGAAGTACATTAAACTCTATTATATCTCAATCTCTTCTTTAAAATGATGCTGTTAGCAATTTGTTTACTTCTAAAACATGCCATCACAGGATTAATCAAAAACCAAAGGGAGGGAATAATATTTTTCCTTTATTTTATGCATAATCAACATATACAATGGCATTCAGGAGGGTAGCTTAGTTTGTTTAACCTCTTGCTGTGGGAACATAATATATCTCCTCTGGTACAGTTAGTGGGTCTATTAGAAGCTATAGGTCAAGGATCAATTCCATCTCACACCAACGTTGAAAGGGGAAGTTATTTTATTGGTGTTTGTATATGAGGTGAGGTTAGACTCGAGTGTTTGGATATGTGTCTAGGCATACTGAAGGGGTCTCAGGCCCTCTTTGAAACAAATCAACTGAACATTCTGTAGATCCTATCTGCTTCTCTTCTGCTTGAAATTTGTTTTTCTTTCAATTCTGGCACTCTCTCTGATGTTTATGACATATTCAACATGAAATGTTAGCACCTCACTGAGACACGAGTTAGTTGTTGGAAGAAATTTCAGTCATCATGACCTAAGTTGGGAGTTATTTACGTGATTCTGCATTTGATTGTTTCTCCTTTACTCTTGCATTGAGTTATCACAATCTTTCTTCCAAAATTTACTTTCACATTAACTATAAACCTCTACATTGTCCCTGAAGTGGGCCAGATAACACCTTTACATGTGAAGCCAATAAATATTGCATTAACCTATCTTTACATTCTATGCAACGATGCATATGCACATAGAGGTGAGAACAGAACATCTCTTGAAAGATGGTGATTTGGTGGAGATTGTAATGACTCATCAGAGAAAATTTCGGCTTGAAATAGCAGGTAAAATTATGGGTCGAGATTGTGAAAGACATGATCATTTATTATTTTAGTTTATGCAAGCTAGTTCACCATATATATAGAATCAGTCAGTATCAATATCCTTAAATTTAACACCCGGACTCTAGATATAAAAGCTTAGTTGTGTTTATTATGTGCATTTATAACTAAGCCAACGAATATCAACAACATTAAAGAGATACAGATCGTGCATTTGTTGAACCCACCTACTGATCTTCGGCCATGATATAATATGAAGCCAACTGCAGCAGAAAGTTTATAAGGATTGTGCTCTGTTTGTTGTGACCAAAATATGCCAAAATTTTCTAAGCATTTGAATCGTCAAATTTGTTGTCCTTTCAGGGGATCTTGTGGTCATTCTTCTGGACAACTAAATCACCGGCTTGCTGTATACCAACTGGTTTTTCTGTAATATTCTAAGGCATGCTTTGTTCACTGTATCAAAGTTGTCTGACAATGAAATGGCTTTAGCCGTTATAGGTCCCATATCTTCCTCTTTTAGTGGTAACCAATTTGCACCAACTCTTTAACTTTGCCATGTTTTTTGTTGTTTGAATTTCGCGCAAGAGATTGTCTACTTATTTTGGAAGTAAAGTTCTTCCCTCTTGTTTTAAATATTATCACCTAAGGACATTTATTCAATAATTATTATATATCTCCACTGAAATTTCAAATTTCGTTATAGTTAGTTATATATATATCCTTAATAATTTATTATTCATATCTAAAATTTCAAATTTTGTTATTTAAATAATATTTTTGTAATATTTATCATTTATCTCATTTTAAGTTAAGAGTATCAATTTTAAAACAAGTAATTTCATTTAATATTATTAACATGTAAATTTATTTTTTGAAATAATTAATTATTTGAGTATTATATCATATTAACTTATTTATTTACTATTAATATATTTTTTATATAATAATTTTATCCTTAATTATTGTAAATTAAATATATTTTTTAAATAATTCTATTTTTATAAAAAATAATTTATTTGCATAGTTTGTTATAACAAGATAAAAGGTTAAAACAAAATAAATTTTTGTTATACTCATATTATAATATGACTGTATTTATATTATTCTTTGTAATAAAAAAATTTAATTAGCGTATAATAAAAATTATACCTAACATACATAACTTTTACAAAATTAATAAATTTTAACAATTTTAATTAAAAGAATTTTTTATTGTTATTAACTAGTTTTGTGTAAAATTCTCTCATACTATAATTAAAATATTATACATGATTTTTAATAAATTATATCTTAATTAATTATTAAATAATTTTTTAGCATGAATAGAATAATGTTTACAATTTAAAAATAAATAAATAATAAAATTATATTTTTCATTAAAATAACAAAATAAAACATCTTTTACCATTGCCACTACCATCGCCACCCAACCCTAACCATTGCTCCCCCCCCTATCCAACCCTAAAGCCAACATCAACAATAACATTCCTTTTAAAATAAATAAAATTAATTTTATTATTTTTTAAATTATTTTATTATAATAATTAGTAAATAAACGAATTGTTATATTCATTTAGCTATTAATTTTTTTACAATAAATTTAGTTAATTTTATTTATTTACTATTAATTTTAATATTTTTCAAATTATTTTATGATAATAATTAGTAATAAAAGGATAATTATATTTATTTAGTTAGTAAAGGTAATTTTTTTACTTTGCAAAGACTATTATATCCTTTTAAAATTTAAGAGGAAAGAAAAATTCTAACCGAGAGGATGTGGGAGGCAATTGGTTTTGATTTGAGTGTTATTTTCGAATTTACCAAATTATGAGGATGTAGATCATTTTTTCGAAATTCATCATTTGAATAATAAAATTTTAAAATTTAAAGATTATGAATGATAAATTACTACGTATATATATGTAATTAACCATAATTTTTTAATGATATTAACAGAATTTGAAATTTTTAAAAAAGGTAAATAATAATTATTGGATAAATGTTATCTAAATAGTAATAGTTGAAAACTTAAAGGAGGAAAGTGTTAAACTCCCTTTAAAATATTTGTATATATCCTTTTCTTTTTTTATTTATTTACTTGAAAGCTAATATTTATTAATCGCTCGCACATTTGTATTTAACCACTGGTAATTTTATTTCATAGTAGTTGTGAATTAAATATTGCCACACTTCAATATCAAATATTCTATAAAACAAAATAGTTAAATTCTGTATAGAAATAAAAGTTGAGCGTGAAATGGATGATGAGATTGAAAAATAAGTAAGGGTTTTGTTTGGAAATTACCTACGACATTTTTCAGAATTATATATGGAAAAGAATTTTATTCTATGATTCATTGTTGCCATCACACAAAGCCCTACCCAAACCCAATACACAAAAATGTTGGTTTGTCTATCTCAAAGGAAAGCATTTTTGGTATTCCCAAAACGAAAAGCGTCTCTAAATTCCCGCAATGCATGCTTTCTTGCTTTCCTTATTCTAAAAATTTAAAATCAAAAGCAAATGTTCCAAATCCAAATATTCTTGGTTTCCATTAAAGAAGACAAAAGCATAGCCCATAGGATTATTGTTTATGAACAGAGGCCCTTCTATTTATCCTGTTAGGTTTCAAAAAAGATAAAATAAAAGCTTTCAATTCATGCGCCGCTTCTGCTTTTCCGCCGTTCCTAACCATCAGTCAGTTTGTAAATATGACACTATCATAATCAAAGATGCATAATATTATTTTATGAATGAATATACCAAGATACGTGCTCTTAAAAATTCTTAATAACTCTCCACAGGATTTCATTGTTCCAAATGAGGTTAAATGTAATGTCTTTTTGCGGTAAAAACATTTTTAAAAAATTAAAACATCGATCATCGATCCACCCAAAGTGGGAGACAGATGCTTAATTGATTAATTAACTAATTAATTAAAAGAAATTAGCTTTCTAAAGTTTACTGGGGTTACCTAAGAAATTCCATGAAAATTTAGTTAATAGAAATTGAAGTACACTTTAAAAGAAAAAAAATCACAAAATAATTAAATATTAATAAAAAACGTGAATGATTGCATGTAAAAATTTTAATTTTAAAATTAAGTAAAAATTAATAATATCAAAGTTATTTTAAATTTTAGGTTCTTACAATTATAAATGATCTATTCATTCACTTATACTTAATTAAATAAATTCATTTGAAAATTAATATTAACATAAACATGCGATACTTCTTCTAAAACAAAGTAAACAATACTAATCTCAAACATATCTTAAAATTAAACTCTATTTTAATCTCATATATATTTTTATATTTAATTTTAAAAATAGTAAAAGTATAATTTTTTATTAAAACTTGTGTGTGAGAAAATAGTATTAATTTTTACTTAATTCAAATTATTTATTATTATTAATTATACTATTTTTATATTTTTATGAATTAATATTATTATATCACATAATTTATCCAAATATTTATATAGAAAATTTTATATTTTTAAACATTATTTTTTCCGAGGGATTAAATGAACCACCCTTTTAATCTTATAATATCCTATTTATCTGGGATTTTGTAAACAAAGATGCTATATTATCAATCCAAACAATACAACGCACAACATTTTCATCTGCTTTTAATAAAGCAAAATTAAAAAATAAAATAAAAAGGAGCAAAGGAGTACACACAATGAGCCTACAAGTTCAGAATTTCAGATCCCAATAACTTTACGGAGCAGTTAAAATAAAGATACGCTACAGGTTTTATGAATATAGGCTCACACAATTCAACACGTCCACAACAACCATAGTTTTGATGAACCAAATTGTATACATGACCTTAACATTAATTACTTTTAATTTGATTGTCACAAAATTAAACTAGAATATATATATATATATATATATATATATATAAAATCTAACGTAATAAAAAATAATAGTATTATTACCTTAATTTATTTCCATTAATTTTGAAATTTTATTAAAATTAGGAATAAATATTAGAATTATGGACAATAAGAAAACAAGAAAATATCTACCTATCTAATACCCTCACTTCAAATAAGTAACACTAATACAAATCTATGTTTTATACAACAAATCCTATATCAATAATAATTGATTAATTATTACAAAATATTTAACAAACTTTAACTAATTTAACTATTCATGCTTCAACGTAAAAACCTTAACAATACACATTCATCTGGAAGTACCAAAATAGATTGACGAAATTGGAATAAGGAAAAAAACATCAAAATTACTGATCAAGGGCATTAGGTCCAGTACAGTAATTTAACACATGATTCCACACCCACTGAACCAAGAACCTCCGTCTGATTCCGTTCATATTATACGTGGCACCATCTTCTCCATCCAGCAACTGGCCTGTGTAGGACCCGCCGCCCCCCGTTCCATAAATACCCTCACACAAATCAGCGATCTCTACCGGGGCAACCGGGTCAGGACCCGCATACCAGGCGTTCACCAAAGGGTTCGTTGCCAGCTCGGCCATCTCGTGAGCAATCACGCTTATCATACCATCCACCCCTGCGTCGCCGTTTGGTGACTTCACTGCTTTCAGTCCAGGCATATATGCCGGTACGGCGAAGGGGTAAGCACAAACTCCCGGACACAACTTAGCTGAGTTTCCGACCCACGCGTACGGCAACGTGTACCCGACAATGGAAGGGAAAGTGAAGTAGTGAAACCCGCAGACTTGTCCGCAAAAATCCTGGACGTACACGTCAGACGATGTGAGCAAGAGGTAGAGCCCACTCTTAGGATTGATCGGTAATGGCTTTGACTTGGCGGTGACGTGGCTTTTAATCACGGACTGAATCGACAGTCGCGTAAGGGATTTCCCGTGGGAGTAAAACCGATCGTTTTTTTCCTCCCCTAAAAGCACCGTACGGGATATGTTCGCTCCGGTTTGGTCCGTGTACAATTGTACGGTCTTCCACCATCCGCTGACCGAGGGATGTTTTGAATTGACGGAGGAGATTGAGTTGACGAACTCGCGGATAATCTTCTTCTGGCTCCTCTGCCAAGTACCGTACCAGATTGTGTGAACGGTGATATTGGCGGTGAGGATTGGGCCCATGTGGTATTTTAAGTGGACGAATTCTGAAGAGCCCTCATATTTTTTAGAGTTACCATAGAGGTAATCAGAGGTGTTGTGTTTGAGGTGGGGCCATGGGCGCCAGGCAGTCGACGGCGAAACGATGAATACGGTAAATAAAGTGATGCTAAGGACCACCGTAACCGGTGGCATTTTCAGTGACTGGAGTGAGTGAGTAGCTTCGAATGAAACGGCTAATGTAGTAGTTTGTAAGGAAATATATAGAGAAGGAATAATTTTTTTTTTTATTTTGAATTATTGTTTGAAATTTTAGATTTTTACCCCTTTTTCTTCAAGGGTCATTGATTTGCGGGAAATGGAGGACAGATAGATTCTTGAAGAGAAAAGAAGGAAAGGAGTGGGACCTATGGCTCAGAGAGTAAAGTCAGGGCATATCATCATCATCATGGTCGTCGGGATCTGGTCTGATATGATCTCAGTGAGACTTTTTCTGTATCCATAGCGCGGGAAAATACTGCGAGGGTAGTTTCGGAATGGAATAATTCATTCCTTCTCTTTTTTTCATTTCTCGATTCATGGTCTCCTTTCGCGGAATTAATTGGGTGTGTTTTGGCCTATACCGCACTGTACTGTGCGTTCTATTTAAAGATGTTCATCGTCCGATCCGTTTCTTGAATGTTATTAATTTCCTTTTAAATATAATCAATAATATAACGTGAAATATTGTAAAAAGAAATGAGATGTTAATAGCATAGAAAGTTTGCTTGAGAAAGTCGATGAGTAATTTAAGATCTGACCAACATATTTAAAATTTTATTATTAATTTCGCGTCGAGCATCTCTGAAATCATTTGAGTTTTCATAACTAATAATTTCACTTTATTCTTAAAAGATCAACTACTGTATTGAACGTAAATATTACCAATTTCTTTTTAAATAAACTTTAATTTAGAAGGCAAATAACAAGTATCAAAATAAAAAAATATATTTTTTCAAAAATAATAAGGGACTTTCAAGTCTATATAAAGATAGTGATTATTAAAGAACTAATATAATTAAAGACGATGATGCATATTGATGCTCAAATTTTTTAAAGAATCACACAAATTTATTATTACGATTGACGTAAAATCTCTTTAAAAATTATTTAAAATCATAGAAAAAAAATTAAAAGTGAAGTCGAATTATCGACGAATAAATTTTAACACTCAAATAAGTGAAATGGTACAAGGCAAAAAAAAAAATATATTTGTGTTTGAGTGTTTTACTAACTCGAAAGACTGAACTCAAGAAATATTTGAGAGTACAATATTTCTTTCTTAATTGCTTAAAGATGACCCTCTCTAAGAAATTTTAAAATAAGGAGAAGAATCAGAAGTCCAAGAAAAAGTCCCGAAAAAAGTCTTGTCATATATATATTGCCTTCATTTTTTATAGGAATAAATAAAGTAAAAGATTCGATAAAAAATCAAAATTTTATGAAAAAAAAAGTATTGTGAAAAGAGGTAAAACTTACTTTTAAAAAATCATTAAAAAATTTAAGATTGTACATTTTTAATTGTACAAGTAGCGAGTAGTCAAATTTAAAGACCCACATAATGTAAAAATAAAACTTTGTCTTTCAATTGCTAATTTATTAATGTTTAAGGAGCTGTGTGTAATTTGCCAAACGTTCGGGACAATTTTCAGTGCTTTTTTGGGCCGGTTTGGCGTTGATGCAATACCAAATAAAAACAGATATAAACAAGCAAATTATTTAATTTATTAATAATTCAATTACTTTCATAATCAAAACGAGTAAATTGTATCCGGAGGCAAGTCATCATTTTGATCAAGTGCTGACTAAGATTCCGTTTAGTAACTTTTGAAAATCAACAAGAAGCTTATTTTATAATTTTAGAATGAATTTATATTTAATAAAAAATAAAATTACTTATTTTAGAATATGTTTCTTTTTGAACCTATAAATTAATGGCCGGAATTCGGTTCCTTATTTTCGGTCAATTTATCATTTTCCTTTTCATAATAACCTATAAATTATATGATTCAGAATCAAACATTTTTTATTATATTTATATATTTTTTGTATTTTAAGTTCAAACATTTAAAAATTTTAAATAATTATATAACAGTCTAAATATTTTTAATAAATAATTTTTATTTTTATTTATATTCTTAAAATTTGAAAAAGAAATAATATTTCAAATGTTAATCCGGGTTATAGATTTTTGCTATAAAAAATATTTGCAGTCAAATGTCGAATAATTGATTTACATCTAAACAAATTTAAGGGATATAGAATTATCCGGTATGTTGTAGTGACGAAAATAAAATGAATAGATGAGAAATTGAGAATTGCTATCATGAAATCCAAATTTATATCTAAGCAAAACAAATAAATTTTAAATGACTAGTGATATCTACTCCAGTGAAAATAAATTATTTTTAATAAAATAATATTTATTATTGTGTACAAATTAATGTAATAGGATAATATGGATTATTAGTAGTAATTATATTAATTTTATTTTTATTAATCAATAATATTATCCTATAGTAATTTGTAAAAAAAAATTGTATCTCTAATATCATTTAAAAATAATTAATGAGTTCACTTAAAATTTAATTATTCAATCAATTAATTTAAATTAATTTTAACTTGACAAAATAATTAAATAATAGATTTAAAAGTGGTTTCACTAATTTGTTAAAAGTGTAAAATTAATTTTACAAAAATCAAGAAAGATTTATATAAATTTTTATTGATTTACCCTTTTGCACTGATATTCCTTTTGGAAGGCCGCAAGCCCGTTAGAATTAGGAAGTCGACAGCGTAGGATTTATCATCCACAAGTGGAAGAGTGGTTAGGCGGGCACAGCCACTGAGCCACCTAACTCTGAGGCTGTGAGGGACTGGAAAAGGGCGCTCCTGATCACGGAGTAAATTGGGCGGACGTAGTCTCGAAGAGCCAGTAGCAGTTGTACGGCTCAGATTGAGTGTTACTCCTTGTTGGGACCCAACGTCCCCACACCCACTGCCATTTGGATCCCACTCGCCGTCAATCACACGAAGAAATTGTGATATGAAAATTTTTGTGGCGCCCCACATCTGAATGTAAGGTATGCGCACATAGGAATCAATGCACAGTTACCACGCACGCGTGCCTACACTGACATGTGTGTCCCACGCACTCTTACCTCACGCGCGTTGTACAGCATTCGGTGAGACCAGTTCCCGCAAACATAGGGCATGCGGATTACGGGGGTACATGCTTGTGGTCGATCGACATCGTACAAATATTTTTTGAAAGATATTTATAACTATTTTTAAAATTAAATTAATAATATATAATATGATATTATTATTCGGTGAAAATAAGAACCCGTGAGGGAAAGTAACAGTGAATGAATTGATTACCTGACCAAATTTTTTTCGCGTTTTTATTTTAAAAATGATTCCAACTTACCATCTCCACCGAATTTCACAATTCTTTTAAGATACAAAACCATACTTGTCCATTTCCTTCAACGAACCAACATCAATCAATGGGATACAGAGCGAATGGGTTCAGAAAGTCTATGTGTTAGGTGAAAAAAAATATAAAAATAAAAATCTTGGAATGCAATCTTTCCCTTAGAATTTGGCCTGAGATTTACAAAAATAGTTTTGAAAATACCCTGATAACGTCATATTTTATAACAAAATAATTTGAACTCCATTGATTAGCTGACTTTAATATTATTATTATAATATTTTAATACATAATTATGATTAAGATGTTGCTTCAATTATTGTTGTAATCCGATTGAATAGTTGAGTTAAATGATGAATGGATAGATATTTTCTTTTAATGATGCGTCAGACAAATAATATTCAATTCTATTTTTTGGTACTATGTTTGAAAATTAAGACATTTATGTGAGTGTGAAATCTGAATGGGTTATAATTACAATTAGATTTTTGTGATACCAAATTTTTTTAATGAAATGAAATGGTTGTTGTCAAAGGGTCTAAAGTTGCTGCTGTTAGATAATAGGTCCAATTCTCTCTGCAAAAGTCATCTTGGTCCCAATTTTCCTGACAACAATTTTATTTATCGAAAACTATATTATGTTGTTATCTTGATTTCTTATATATATGATAAAAAGATTAAATTAATCAATCAGGTTATCTTTTTTAACTTTAATTTAATAACTTTCAACTTTGACGGACAAATATTGGATTTTATATTCAATTTTTTTAAGGAGAAAATTTTGATAAAAACGTTTTGGATTTAGGTATATGATCAAATTAATTAATATATAATATAGATGTATTTCCTTTTTATTTTTTATATGATGATAATAATAATAATAATATTGACATCCATTTAATAAATAGAAAAATTTCTTGATCAAGAAATTAGATGTGATATCAAATCCTTTAATGAGAGACTAAATAAAAGGGATAGATTAGGTCATTCAAATATAATAAGTCTCCTTAAATATATAATTGTTTTATATATTTCAAATGAACTAATCATATTAACAATTAAGATAACAAATAAAAAATATGAAAATACATAACACAAATTTATTGAATTACTCTATTAAAATTATTTTTTTAAACTTCGCTCCAAATGGTAGGAACATATTAAACACGAATTTATTAATTAAGCTAAACGATTAAGTTAGATAACACATCTATCCCTTTAAATTATTAGCTAAACAACTAATACATGTCATTTTTCCCATTTAATGGTATTCTAAATTGTTGTGGGTGTAGCTTTATCTAGCACTAGGGTATTTCATTTTTTTTATTAATATTTTATGAGCATTTTTAATATTTATTCTATAATTAGGTATAATTTTAAAAAATAATTTCAAGAATACAACCTCTTTGTACAAATTGGTATAGTATAATAGTATTAACTCTCATTTAGTTCCCATTATTTATTATTTTTTATTGTATAAATTTTGTATTTTTATTAACAAATTTATTATATCTTATTAATTTATACACATGAATTTGTATAAAAAAAATATATATCCCTAACACTATTTATATCTACATATAATTTTGAGATATATATTTTATTTTTTATTTAAAAATATATTTCACACATTTAATTCAATGCATATTTAATATTGAAACATTGTAATTATATAGTTATACAGTTTATAATTATTACGAGACAAGAGTTAAAATATTAAATAATAATTAAAAATAATTTTAATTTATTTAAAAATTACTATTATGATGTATTTTTATAATTTTATTTTTGAAAGTAAATAAAAAACAGTTATATTAAATTTGAAAGTTAGATAAAAATTATCTCTATCACATATATAGTTAAAGTGAGTGAATAGCAACTCTTCACTCGCATTAAACGGCACTTGATCTAAATTCTGCGTGATCAGTGAGAAGTCTCCTCTGCTACGTTGTGGCTAGCATCCAACAAAGTATATCGACTTACAAATGGCATTCATATCACCCATGGTGGTGGATAGCATTTTGTCCATAATCTCTCTTTCTCTCTCTCTATATATAAAGATTTATAAGCATAAAGATTATAGGCTAGGCTAGGCTTTATGCGAAAATGACTTTGATGATGATCCTTTTGCCTAATTGGAAAATTCAATTTGACAACATTCATGCATCTTTCATTGTTATTTTCATCCAACAATAATTCAAAGAAAAATAGAAAATTTCAGAACAGACATGGTTAAAACCCTTCTCATCCATCTATATTATTATCTTATTTAAGTGTTCTGATTTTGAGAGATAAACAAACATCTTTAATTTATAAAAAGGCATTTAAACTTTAAAAAGTTGATTGAAAGGACATTTTAATCTCATTAAATCGAAAAATATTATTTTTTTACCCTATTCGTCATTGTTTAATATTTTTGATATAATTAATTTAATTCTCATAAATAGCATTAGATTTTACAATTGATCAGATAATAGTGTTAGTTTTTACATTAAAACATTTGATAAACTTTTAAAAGGAGAAAATATAGATAAATAGAAGTAAAAATATGTATTTTTTTTTTAATTTAATAGAACTAAAATATCATTTGAACTAAATTTTTAGAAGTTTAAAAGTCTTTTACATTTAATTTTACAAATAATCTATATTACAGTGCATGCTATAAAAGTATAACTTAAAGTTTTATCGAAAATATCTTCATTATTTGTGCTTCAATATCAATGAATTTGGTCGAATATGAGAAAATCTAACTCTTTTTTTTTCCATTATTTTTTAATATCACATACGAATCAAACCAAACTTTTACTTTCTGTCTGAACGTAATATAAGTTCTTCCAACCCATCAGAAACTGACTACTACAGTCTATCAGTTCTGATTGTATTTATCAGATTTTAATAAACTTCTAATCTGAATAGCTCTATTATATGAAATTCACTTCCTTGTATCAAAACCAATTATTTTCTTGGTTCTTTATTAAGGATTTATGAAAAATGTGATGGAAAAACTAAGAGAGGTGAAAGCAACAGGAATCATTGTATTGTCATGTAAATTTTTAGCAGCCATGTCAGTTGGAATTTCTTATTGAGGCAATTGAATTATTGACAGTACAAAATAAATGCAGTCTGTGTAGATAAATGTAGAAAATGAAACTTGACTTCTGTGAAAATTGAATGGTTTAATTAAAATCATTTAAATGACTTTGTAAAAGTAAATTTTGAGTAAGGGCAAGAAGAATAGTGTTAAAACAAGGAATGAAAGTTGTCCCGTATTTTTGTAGTTGTAACTTATGATCTTTTAATTATTTTCATTTAATTTTATGATTATTAACTTTCATTAGAACACCACTCACATTTTTTTAAATTTTTTATAACTTCTTAATAAAAAGAAGCCTATAAATAAAAAAATATTTTAAATTCTCAAACTTTTCAATCACATTTAAAAATTACACCATTTAAGAAAGGTTGAAAAAAGTTTAAAAGACCATTATTTAAATCTTCAAATTCAAATGACTCAATGGTCAGAAGTATAATTTAAAACTTTTGTATTTAAAATTTTAGTGCATTTTAATTCTTTAAATTTTGTTTAGAATACTATTATATATCCAACAATTGGTGTCAGAGCATTTTAAATCCTCCACCTTTAATTTTATAAATTTTAGAAAAATCAATGGTCAAAAAGCACAAAAATAGTAGGATCTTATTTAAAATGTGACATATACAAGTCAAGTGAAAGAATATTAAAACTTGAAATAAAAGTTGTTCCATATTCTTGCAGTTGCAACCTATGATCTTGTAGTTACATTCAGTTAATTCTATGGCCATTAACTACTATTAAATCACTACTCACAATTTGTAAACTTTCCATAATTTCTAGATAGAAGAAGTTTATAAATAAAAAGTATTTTGAGGTCTATAAACTTTTTGATCTCATTAAAAAACTTATACCATCCGAAAGAGATCAAAGAAGGATTAGAAAACTATTATCTGTAGCTTTAAATTTAAAGAAATTTAATGATTTGAGATATGATTTAAAACTTTTTTATTTTAAATTTTAGAATATTTTAATGCTTTAAATTATATTTATCCAAATATCACATAAGGTTTTCGACGGCCCTAGCAACATTGATGGATTCATTCAAGAGCTATGTGGCTTAATTTATTAAATAATTATAATAAAATTATTAATTTTCTTAAACAATAATAATTTATCCTTCAAATTTTACTAAAAATAAAGTGTTATAATATCTACCATGTTTACTAAAAAAAATATGAGAAAATCAATAGTGCCTGTACACAAATATATAATTACATTTTGGGATCAAACTTCATTAATTATTTGTAGGCTCTTTACTGTTGGGTAAATAATAATAAAAATACAAGTATCTCGTCTAAATATCTCAACCAATTCATCAACAGGGAATTTCTATACAACTGATTTACCCATCTCAACTTTTTTGGAGACAAATATTTGTTGATATTTTGTATGTTATGTTGAAAGCAATTATGTTGTTGATCAACATCGTCAATTTAAAAACTGTGGTCCTATGATTGAACGAGAAAAAGCTTATCCACAAAATGATGTTTGTTGTTGGAATTAATGAATGATGTCCCTTATGATACCAAGAACGCCCACAAAAAGAACCGAAAAAGCCATAAACCATTGAGGTATATGGAGATAAAAACATAAAATCTTATCAAT
>JAWDEX010000023.1:3160361-3172774 GCA_035221805.1 Trichilia hirta
AGATAAAAATTATTCGTCATTTATATATATATATATATATTCTCTCGTAGCATGTAATGTTCTAGATTAATGTCGATATTACCAGTATAAGGCAAATAGACAAAGTTAAAATGATTAAACTTTGTCTATTCGCCTTAAACTGATAGTATCGACATTAATCTAGAACGTGCTACGAGAAAATAAAAAGTATATATTAAAGTCCCCATAAAGTGTGGGCACAACAACACAATGTAGTTTTTGTACATGGTTGTCTGATTGGCATCATTATAAGAACTTTATGCTCCATGACGGAGAGTGAAGAGTGAAATATAGAAATGAAATTCTACATAACCCATCTGCTAGCTTTTCTCACAAAAGAGATGCTATTCATTTTGATGTTGACCCTCGCAAAAGAAAAGAGACCCAGCTCATGCTTTATATTATATATGCATATGCCACCCACAGAAAGGTTAAGCCGGACTAAATAATTCACAACTAATCGTGAAACCCAGCTAGATTTCTGCTATCATGAATCGAATTTAGAATAAAAAATACTATAAAGAAATAACAATGTCCATAAAATAAATGGAATATTGAGAATCATCATTGATATCATGATAATCATTTATATAGCCTTCTTAAGATTAAGAGTATTTCAATCGCCCAAATATATTTGAGAAAATAGATTTCTTTTATTTATTTAAAGTTATTTTTTATTTTTTTGAGTTGATCACCCTCTACGTGAAAATATATTTGTGAGTGGGTTTTAAAATGGCTTGATATGTTGACAAGATATCAACGCTTAAATAAAAAACTAAAAAGGAACCCGTTATTGCATTTTCTTGCAAGACATTGTGACAAGAGAGACATTTTCAAATTTGTTTTGTCCAATTACATTATTCATTGACAAAGATATATAAGAAAGTAGTGCATAGCTTACGCAGAGTAACGCATTGAATAGTAAAAAAGATATTTATTAAATATTAAAAAAAAAAAATTCTTCTTCTTGACATTGAAAATGGGTTTCATGCTCATGCATGGCATTTTTCCAAGAAGAGATGCCTTGTCCATCTGCAAAGTAACTCGAAAAGTCTATGTCAGTAAGGGTTGAGCTAGGTCTAGGCTTGCCTCCTCCAAAGCAATTCCAAATTTAAAATAAGCTCAAGATCAAATTTCTTTGTTAACAGCCCACTAACATAGGATGCTGCTTGAGAACTAGGTGGTCTAAAATGAATTTAGCAGACCAAGACCATAAGCACCTAAAAAGCAGTACTATAGAAATTATAAAATATGTTTTGCAATTTACATCAATTAGCAAACCTTCTTTTTGGGTCATTCTGCACAATTATTTGTATCGTTTAGTTAAACCCAATGAAGATTGGAAGTTAAATAACTCATATGGGCTTTCTGTTTTTATCCCCGGATGGGTTGTGGTTACAAGCACGTAGTTGTAAAACCCTAGATATTCTGAGTCTTAAAAAGCACTTTTTATATCTCAAAGCTGAGATTTGTCTTTGTAGGAGAATCTATCCTTCTATACTAACGAAGAGAGATAAAAAAGAGAAAGAGGAGATGCATTTAATTTACAATCAATTTGCATGTTGGCAAGTCATGAATCATGATTAAGATTTAAGCTTGGGCGATGGAGATGTTAACGCACAAGCAACCAATGAAACCAATTTTTAGTTGTTTTCTTACACACTTAAATTTATGCATATATGTCTTCAAACTTCTTGAGTGGTCCTCTTTTCAAAATTTGATTTACCCTTTGAACGCTTGGTTGCTATCAAAAATCTCAAACAAACAAAAAGGACAAGTTAACATACCATCAACGCACGAGCATTCACTAATAATTTAATAAAAAATATTATTATTATTATTTTTTGAAAATGAATTTAAGTTGTGTAATTATTAGAGTAATTTTCTTTTACGAGGTAACACTACCATTTTATTATTCCTAAGATATAGATGCATTATGCTTATAAAATATAAACTCATGCAGTTGTACTCTTTCTATTGTTTCTATGGGGTTTACATGTCATGGCGAGGTTTATAGGTGTATAATAATTTTCATTGATGAGTTGGGATAAAATATTTTTTTTAACCTCCTGTAATTTGATGAACGTAGAGTTAAAAGTTAATAGTCCTAAAATTCATCGAAAAAGAAAAATTATAATATACTAAGAAATTATCTTGAACCTCTTTTTAAATTTTGATAGATATTTCAATAGAAGGCATCATAATATATATGAAAATGAGAAAAAATATTTGTAATTAAAATAAAATATTAAAAAAAAAAATCAATGAATTAGTGTGTGTGTGTGTGTAAAGCCGTGCTAGTTGTTTCAATTAATTTTTATTATGTAAAATAGTGACAATTTTATTAATTCAAACTATAGCATTGTCAAAATTTTGTGATCTTATATAGGTGATCAAATTTAAACTATATACCATTACTCGATTAAAGATGAATGGTAAATAATACATTTTTTTTTTGTATAATAAAGAACAATATTCAAATTTTTCCTTGAAAAAGAAATTGGATTTTTATTTACACAATACTTAACAAAACTTAAAAAATATGGGTATATTGAAAATATTAATCAAGAAAAAATAAGTGGTGATATAGTAGTAGCACTTAATAGTGGTTTCTATTCTTAAAATTAAAATAATTTTCGAAAGGGAGAAAGATAAATTCATTGGTGTAGATTTTAGCATATCACTTATTTTTTGTCAGAAAATTTATGATAAATATTTTATTATGATTTTAAAATATCATTTTTTTGTCAAAATATTTATGACAAATACTCTTATAGTTTACAAAAGAAAAACAAATACACTCTCTAATGAAGATAAGGATACTAGTTTTTATTATATAAGTTTCTAAAATAATAGTGACTTTTATTATATAAATTTTAAAAAATTTTAAATTGTTAAATTAAAATATGCTATACTGGAAAAGAAAATTAGATGAGATAAATTATAAGTAAAATAAAAATTAAATAAGAATAAGTACTAAAAATTTAGATAAAATTAAGCTTATAATTTATAATATTTTCGTCTACATGTTTTTATTATTATTCTAAATAAATAAATTTTATAATTTAAGATATTAAAATATATTTTAAATAATAATTTTTTACTGTAATTTTATGAAATAAATTTTTATTAAAACTTTTGTATTCATTATTCCTGCATATAGGGAGCGAACGAGCAACGTAACGTATTCTAGTCTTTGAAGACTCTGACTAGTCTTTGTATTCATTATTCCTGCATATAGGGAGCGAACGACCAACGTATTCTAAGTCTTTGAAGACTCTGACTACATAGCGTTCTCTATACGAAATATATGTTATTTTAATATAAATCTATTTTATATAATATTTAAAAATAATATTTATTCTTAAATTAGTATTTGATAAATTTATTTTTACAAGTGACTATAAATATAAAATTATAAATTATTTTTTATAACATATTTAATAATTTACTTCAAGCTAATTTTATAATTTATAATATTATAAATTAAATTTATTAATTTAAGCAGTATGAATTATATTTTAAAATATTTGAGTAAAAAAAATAAGTATTGACAATTTAAAAAATTTTTATTTTTAAAAAATAATTTAATAATTTATTAATTTTATATATTTCTAAAGATATATTTAAAAATTAATATAATAATTTATTAATTTAAATAAAAATTATTTAATATAAATAAATATATCAAATAATAATTTTAAATTTTTAAAAATTTACACGATAACCTTTAACATTGCTTTAAAAATTTATATAATAAAATTAATATTTTTATTTTTATAGAGAGTTATTATTTTTTAAATTATAAAAAATTTATTATAATTATTTTAATAAAAGAATAAATGATAATTTTAAAATTTATAAGCATTATTTATCAAAAAATAGAAGTAAATTATATTCTTAAAGATCACAATTTGCCTTTCTTCCATCTTTAAAATGTGAAGAAGAATACTCATTTTTAAAAGAGAGAATATTAGGAATGATAAAATGGACAATCAGAATCGAGCAAGGACAGCAGAATAGAGGCAACAGTGTTCAGTGTCAGAGACTGACACAGCGCCAACCAAGACCGAGCCAGGCCCTCAAAATTACGGTTAACTCCAACTTTAAACCTATCAAAATTAAAAAATCAATCTCATTAATTTCAATTCCATTTGAATTTGTACTCATTGGGATCAACTTGGTTTGATAAATGACTGCCCTTATTTAACCACCTGGCCACAGCTGACACCTTCTATGGAGAGCCATTTGATTGGCTGATTATTTATCAAATCCTCGACTTAATTATTTTTCTATATAAATTATATGACACCGAAAAACAATTTGAAGCATTAATAATAGGAATGACACAATCTATTGAATGAAACAAATAGAATAATTTTTGAATAAAATTAAGAGTTCATAATTTTTATTAGTAATATCTCTTTATCTTTTAGAATGACCTTTTTTTTTTCATTTTAAATAATGAGATTTTATGTTAAATCACAAACTATGTTTTATTGATATTTTTATAATTTATTTTTATTTATTGAATTGCTTGATTAGACTATGGCTTAATTTAAAGCTACAATACTAAAACTCTGTTTTAAAGTAAAATTAAAAATACATTTGATAATATTAATTTTTAGTAAAATTTATTTATTTTTAATTATTAATATATTAAATTAATAATAATTGTGACTTCAAAACAACACTATTATTTGTCTTGATCATCGTATTTATAATGGGACATGTATATGTCCCATAATATATACATAGATGTAAAATTTATTACAATAATGTTCTCATAATTTTTCAATATATTCAAATTATTGTTATTGTCATAATTTTTCAATTTTTTTTTAAATTATCGGGATTTTTTAATTTATTTAAATTATTGTTGTTGTCGTAATTTTTCAATTTATTTTAAATTATTGTTCTTGTCATAATTTTCGATACATATCTATATTTTTAACAATTATTGCATTTACATTGTCAAAAATTACATATATTACATTTTAATTTCTAATTTCTAATTTAAATATGAGTGCTACATGCTCCAAAATTTTCTACCAAATATATTCATCAAGTGAGTGGCCATATAAATAATAAATAATTTTAAAAGTTATAAAATATATTATTTTTTAATAAATATTCTATTATTTTAAATAATTTTAAATACATAATCTTAGTTAATTCATAAAAATAAATTAAAGTTTATAAAGATTGATTTATTAAAAATTACTAAACTATATCCTTAATATAATTTTGACAAGCATCATGGACTAAGATGTTATTACCCCATTTTAAATCGGTCACTATTCTTTAATAATGACGAATATTTGAATATCAATACCTAAAGAAATCAATTAGAGAATTAAAAAAAAATTATATATATATATATTTTTAACTTTTTAAGAACTACCTTTAAAGAAATTTGCTTTTAATATAATAAAAAAGATGCTACGACAATTATAAATATTTAAATTTGAAAATTTTAAATTGTGTATTTTTTATGTGAAACTTTTTCTGTCAGAAAAGAGCTTGCTTACGTGGAGGTAAAAAACCATAATGGTCAACCACGGTCGCCGCTTCATCACCTGAACTGGGACAACTAACATGCACCTTAGTCTGTACGAAGTCCCATGGTTATTCAGAAAGTAAGCAAATCCAACGGCCAGAAAGCATCATTAGTCATTCCAAAAAGGAAACGTCAAAACGTGATTTTCTTTGTTCTCTTTTTCAGTTTTCCCATATAGTTAGTACATACTCCCACCGAGAAGAGAAAGCGTGGACGTCTCTGCATCTTTGTCTCTTTCTCATTATCTTCCCCATAACACTGAACAGTGAGAAAGAGAACCAGAGAAAGAGGAAGAGAAAGAAGGTACTTCTCTGCTTCTCTGCAAGGCAAAAACACAGGGAGAATAACCAGTTACCAGAGAGAGAAAGATAAAAAAAAAAAAAAAAAGAAGAAGAAAGAATCGTCTTCTACCATTTATGAAACAAAGCCAAACATGGCTTTTAAACCATTTATATTCTCCCTGCTTGTACTATTCACTTGGGTTGGGGCATCTACGGAGCTCGGAGCACTCATGGACATGAAAGCAGCTTTAGACCCAGAAGAGCGATATCTCTCTTCATGGACTATCAATGGCGATCCGTGTGATGGTTCATTTGAAGGAGTAGCATGCAATGAGAAGGGACAGGTAGCTAACATTTATTTGCAAGGAAAACGTTTGTATGGCAAGGTTCCTCCAGCCGTTACTGGGCTCAGGCACTTGACTGGACTGTACTTGCACTACAACTCTTTGTATGGCGAGATACCAAAGGAGATAACTAACTTGACTGAGCTCATTGATTTGTACTTAAATGTGAATAATCTCTCCGGGGTGATTCCTCCTGAGATCGGTAACATGGGCAGCTTACAAGGTTAGTAGTTGATTTTGTTGAATGATATATGAGCTTTTATGAGTATTTTCATTGAGTTTAAGATGGTGTGTTCTTTCAAACAAAATATAAAATAAAAAACAACAACTTGGTTATATATGTTGCTTGCGTTGATGAAGTTTTGTTAGTTTACAGTTTGATGAATATTTTTTTTGAAAGAACAATATGATGAAGTTGGAAAGAAAAAGTTGCCTTTCTATTTTGTGCTAAAAAATTATCTTTTATGTTAAGATTTGCGATACAGTTTGACGAAGAATAAAAAGTCTTTAACGATGCTGGTCGGATTCAGAGGAAATGTTTGAATTAACTGAAAGAACGTTTGGTTCATGAGTATCCATGTGCCCGAATAATCAGTGTTTGCAATTCCCTCTACTAGGCGGCCTTTTATATATGTTTTTGAGTTTAGTTGTTTCTCTGCACGCTATGGTCAGTTCTTAAAGTTGGGCTCAGAAGTGAATAAAACGAAATAGTTTTGGTTCCCTCATTTCTAGGTTGCTGCATTTTGCTCATCTGTGTTTTTTCTAAAATATTTGAAGCTTACCACTTCAGTCTTTGGTACTCTGGGTTCGACCTCTTTCTTATTTGGCTTTTGCATATGGTTTGTAGTGCTACAGCTTTGTTATAACCAGCTAACAGGAAGCATTCCCACAAAGCTGGGCTCTCTGAATAAGCTTAGCGTTCTTGCTCTCCAATCTAATCGACTATCTGGTGCAATCCCTGCAAGTTTAGGGGATTTGGGTAAGTTAATGAGGGTAGACTTGAGCTTTAATCACCTCTTTGGTTCAATCCCTAGAAAGTTAGCCGACGCTCCTTTGCTAGAAGCTCTAGACATTCGAAATAATACTCTCTCCGGCAATGTACCTCCTGGTAATTCTGTTTCTACAAGTAAAATTTCTTGTATTTTATTTCTATTTGGGGTAATAGTCTTTTTGATTTGTTAAAAATGTTCGATTCAATTTGATCTGATTTTTTAATATGTTTAATGAAGCTTTGAAGAGACTGAATGAAGGATTCCTGTATGACAACAATCTGGAGTTATGTGGAGTTGGGTTTTCCTCCTTGAAAGCTTGCAATGCTTCGAATAATGTCAACCCTAGTAGACCTGAACCATATGTGGCAGGCACGACGCATTCCACAAGAAACATCCCTGAGACAGCTGATGTGCGGTTCCCTTGCAGCCATTCTCAGTGCTCAAATTCGTTGAGATCACATCAAGTATCTGTTGGTGGTAGTGTAATTATTACAATCCTAGTATTGTCGGCTATAGGAATTCTGGTCTTCACTCAATACCATCAACGAAAAAAGAGGCTTGGGAACTCATTAAATGTTGCTGATAACCGTCTTAGTACTGACCAGACCAAGGGGGTTTATAGGAAGAATGGCTCTCCTCTCATCAGCCTCGAGTATGCCAATGGATGGGACCCATTGGCCGATGGTAAAAACCTCAGTGTGTTTCCCCAGGAAGTCTTCCGGAGCTTTAGATTCAATCTCGAGGAGGTTGAGACAGCCACTCAGTATTTCTCAGAGGTAAATTTGTTGGGGAAGAGTAACTTCTCAGCTACCTATAAAGGGATTTTAAGAGATGGTTCTGTTGTTGCAATAAAGAGCATCAATAAAACTAGCTGCAAGTCAGATGAATCAGAGTTTTTGAAGGGATTGAATACTTTAACCTCTTTAATGCATGAGAATGTAGTTAGGTTAAGAGGATTTTGCTGTTCAAAGGGCAGGGGTGAGTGCTTCCTTGTTTATGATTTTGTCCCCAACGGAAATATGCTTCGCTATCTTGATGTGAAGGATGGTGATTGCCATGTCCTTGAGTGGTCCACCAGACTTTCTATAGTTAAGGGAATTGCCGAAGGTCAGTTAAGCTTGAAACCACAATAATCTATTCTTGGGCTGTTTTCTATTCAAATTGAAATAACGATAATGCCTTTACGCAATGTTTGTTTTTATATGTTTCTGTTAAGTAACTCTTTTCTTTATTTCCCAAGCAGGTGTAGCATATCTACACAAGGACAAAGGGAACAAACCAGCTCTAGTTCACCAGAACATTTCGGCTGAGAAGGTGCTCATTGACCAACGATACAATCCATTACTCTTGGATTCTGGCCTGCACAACCTTCTTGCCAATGACATTGTCTTCTCATTACTGAAGGCCAGTGCTGCTATGGGTTACCTAACTCCTGAGTACACTACTATTGGTCGACTCACAGAAAAAAGTGATGTGTATGCATTTGGGGTGCTTGTTTTACAAGTCCTCTCAGGGAAGCGGAAAGTCACTAACTTAATCCAACTTGGAGCTGAATCATGCAGATTCCAAGATTTTATTGACCCAAATCTCCATGGCAGGTTCTTTGAATATGAAGCAGCTAAACTTGCTAGAATTGCATTGCTTTGCACTCACGAGTCTCCCACCGAGAGACCATCAACGGAAGCAATTGTTCAAGAGCTTGCGAACTGTAGTAGCTGTCTCTAATTTCCAGTTCTTGATTTCATCGACCGTTGCCCGGAAAATTTTCAAGTGGGTAATGGCAAGCGAGGGTTGAATATGGCACTGACTACTCACTGATAATAGAACTTTTAGGATTTATTGTTGTGAACTTGTGTGCCTGTGACTATTGCCTGAGGACTAAGCTTTGTAAAATGTCATTTGACGCAGCCATGTTTCCCTTGTAATCATTTCCATTCCTTTCAATTTTTCTACGGAAAAATTGTGGGCTCTCTCTCTCTTATTATTCACAAAGTGTATCAAGGTTTATGTCATCTAGACTTTTGTCCTATTAATTTGTATATCTTGTGAACTTGAGCCTACTTGCATGAATAAATATTTGTTGTGCTTTGACAACGCGATTCAATGCTAGTGAGGATCTTCAATGTACTAAATAGTTCCTTGAGAACAGTAAAATTGCAAAAATCTCATCTCTTCCGGACTTCAGCTTGTCCAAGGAGAAAGCGTGGCTGTTTAAACAATTATCTTGTCATTTCATGTCTTATGGTACAAAATTCAGCTACGACGCGATGGCATTGATTATTATTTTGATCACATCGCATTAAAAGTAATGGACACCTTGAGTTTGAAGCACACGAACATAAGCCAATAATAAGAGACAAAATTATATTAAAACAAATCAAAGTAATCTTTTTGTCATATTGAGTATTCGTGATTAAGCATCTAATCACTGATATCTCTGAATCTGTTCAGTATTCATTGCGATACTTTGGATTCTTCCCTAATTTCTTACAGCTACGCGTGCGGGGATGATGTGATGATTAATTTCCCAGCTGGCAGGTCTTTTCTTCTCTGGTAGTGTAGTGATCGAGGATTCATGGTCGGCCAGGTTGAGTGCTCAAGTTGTAAAACCTAACTAGTATGAAAATGACAGCGTTGTAAACATGCCTGTGGTTGTCAGCGTATTCCAATATATTCTTGTTGCGGTCTTCTGTTTGTAGCAGCACATTCCATCACAATCACAGTGCACAATCGCTTAGCAACGGCTGATCATCTAAGATTTCGGACTCCTGCTAGTTAACCAATCCAACCAGAGGAGTATATGATTCTGTGAGGCAGTTGTAATGCCCAAAGGGAGGAGACATTCGTTGTCTTCAAATCTCTTGAAAGTACACAATCCAAACATACGAGCATATGATTCTGGGAGGCAGTTGTAAGCCCAAAGGGAGGAGACATTCGTTTGTCTTCAAGTCTCTTGAAAGTGTTTGCAAATGAAAAAGTTGAAAAGACGTGTTTGATATAGTTAATTTTCACTTAATTTTAAAAATAAAATTATAAATAATATTTGATGATATTAATTTTTAGGGAAATTTATTTATATTTTAATTAATTTTTAATAATTTAATTTTTATCCCGTAATATCTGTATGATTATAATACCAAATTACTACATATGTTATATATAAATTTTAATTTTGTGATCACAAATACAATTTGCAATGATCTTGAATGAACTCCCTTCTCTGTTCAATGAAATTTAAGGTTTTGGTGTCATACATCCCGCTTCTATATAAACTCTATTGGTAAAAATTATTATTAAATAAATAAAAGGATATATAATAATAATAAAATTTCATTACATTATTTTGTAGAAGTAGAATTTATTCAAAAGTTTGTCTATAAATATATTGGCATCAGTTGCCTCTTCAAATTTACAGACTTTTAATTAATGAAAAAATTTAAATAATTTCTTTTTAAATAGTCTATTGCTATTTTTTTTATTTTAATTAATAATATTAAAAATATAAATTCTATCACAAACTGATATGATAATATTATTTTATTATCACATGTCATATATATATATATTTTTTAATTTTAGTGTTATAAGCATATAAAATAAGTAACAAATATAGAATTAACACATTTTTTATTTCAAAGAACTTATATAAAAGTTTGTATGATTAACAGTCCATTTTGTTTTGATTGAAATAAGCAGAAGCAATTGAATTACAGAAGCACTTTGAGTGAACCACAATGAAATAGCCAGCAAGGATTTGTCAAAAACTCATTAATAAGCACTTCCAGGTAAAATACTCCAAGCAGAAGCATTTCTGACAACTTACAAAAACATTTGCATGAGGTTGGGTCTGTTCAGGCTATAAATCATTTTGGAATGCAAAACTTGCACCTGCTACGACCATTTGCTGTCGCATTGAATAATTGAAATTCTGTCAGTTAAATCTGTATTTTATTTATCTTATGAAGAAACATGCATGATGATGATTCGGGCTGTGTGCCAATTAGTAAATGTTAGGAAAGCCCAGGAAATTGGCAAGACTTTAGGAAAGTAAAATAAGACAATGACAAGAATTAAGATAGTCATTACGTGGTTCGATTAACGTGACCTGTGACCTATGCCGTTCACAGATGTCCACAGAATATACAGTACAAAATTATAAAATTTTAAGAAAGTGACTTTAAACAAGCATTATGATAAATACAAAAAAGCTCATATCTAACTAAAAGTTTAAATAACTAAAGACTCAAATAGCTTTCTTAAACATGGTACTAAAAATTTGCAGCATAAGTCCCTTATTTACAGTTGTAAGGAGGGGGACATTTCCTTTAACAAAGTAATGTGGGATGGATGTAAGTTATCGTACTTAACAAATCTCCGTCTTAGTTTGTATTCAACACATAAAATATAATAAATTAAACCTGCTTCACCTTCTCCATAAAAGCCCTAATTGGCTTAAATCACTAATAACGAATATCAATAAAATACAAGCATTACTTGAACTTGTAGACCATGAGAGCTTTTGTAAATATGTCAGCATGATTGTCTTTGATACTAATTTTATGAATAATCACCTTACCTTTAGCAATAATATCTTAAATAAAGTAAAATTTTACATCAAGATGCTTTGTTCTCTCATGATATATTTAACTTTTAGTTAAATAAATAGCAATTTGATTACTACAATGAATTATAGTCACACTTTGATGTAACCTGAACTCGCCAAACAAACCTTTTAGCCATAAGGTTTTTTCAATTGCCTCAGTCATAGATATATATCTGACTCTATAATAGACAAAGCCACGATAAGTTGTAAGGTAGCTTTTTAGCTTATTGCACATCTGCCAATACAAAACACACATCTTGTACATAATCTTTTTTTATCAAGATTCCTAGTATAATCATACTCCACAAAACCAATCAAAGTGTCACCATTTCTGCTAAATTTCAAAAAAGTGTTTGAAGTACCACACAAGTATTTGAGAATCTATTTTATAGCTTGCTAGTGTTTTTTTCTTATAAAAACAGATATTTGCTAACCATATTAACTGCCTATGAAATATAAGGATGTGACAAACCATTGCATACACAATATTATCGACTGTACTAGAATATGGAACATTTGTCATATAATCTCTTTCTTCATCTGATAGTGATAATTGAGCAGCTAATAGTCTGAAATGACTGGTAAGAGGAGTGTTAATGGATACCCTAAAAATCA
>JAWDEX010000023.1:3176203-3220948 GCA_035221805.1 Trichilia hirta
ATATAGCCTGCTATTTACATTATCGACTCTTGGCTTAAACTTCTAAATTTTGATTTTCTAATTTATGATCTATATTAAAACCAATTCCATTTGCTACTTCCAACCAGCAAGAAATGCAGGAAAGGAAAAGAAAATTCAAACTTCTTCTAGTCAGACAGGCAATCAAAAGGAGTTAGAATTGCTGGTAGAAATTAAACCTAAGCTTGAATTTGTTTTTCTTCTGGAAATCTGACCCTGAAAACATGCTCTTCGCCAGTCCATTTATCTACCTTAACAATCCAATGACTTCTCTTAGCACTTGCCGGAATTCTTGTCACTAGCAGCCCTTCTCCTATCGGCAACAGCTGAGTTTTTGATCCACTGGACCACCAAGATCCTTTGGAAAATGCATTATAGCCAACAACAACAGCACCATTTCTCTTCCTGCCAGTTTGCACTGCTCTCAGAATTTCTTCGTGGTTCTCAAGGTTACAATCAATCATCACGAAATCTGCTTCTTTGAAATGGCTCAACAGTAAACTTTGAGCATCACCTATGACAAACTCGACATGGCAAGCATCCAGGCCTAGGATTTTCTTGGATAATTCGTATTCTTCAACACCACGAAGAATGCAAATTACACGGCCACCAGTTTGATGAGCAGCAGCCGCAAGTGCTAGAGTAGTTGAATTTGCAACATTTGCACAAGCTACAACCATTAGCTGTGCGTTATTCCCAGCAGCTAATGCTGATATGAACTCTGCTACGTTAGGCTCGTTTGTCTTTTGGCCCTGCATAAGGATCATGGAGAACCAGTCAGAAAATATTGATCTACAGAATTAAGTTAAATACTGTTGATTAGAAACTAGAATGCCTTATGAAATTATGTGATTCTTTACCATTTTGAGGGTTTTGAGGTAGGCTTTTGTAGCATTTTCAGCAGACCAGCAAGCCATTTTTTTTCTGCTGTTGAACCTGAATTTAAGATATTTAAGAAGAGATGTGTTTGGTTTATTCAACTTTCAAGCTTACGTAAACGGTTGGTAATGCCTTTGGCTCCGGGACGACGGAGTTTATATACAAGATCAACTTGGGGAAATTGGTAATTGGAGGGACCACGTCATTCCAACTTGGTTAAATTTTAAAAAAATAATTAAAGCACAAGAAAGTCATCAACTACAATAACTTCAATATTTTTAGGAGTGGCCCACATTATTTGTCTAAATTATTGCATAAATCCAAGTAAAATAATTCCAAGTTTACTTTTATTTAATTGGTACAATGTATACAAATTTTCGTTCCCAATATTCAATTTTTTCTTTTTTGTTTTTTCCTTACAAATAAAAATAAAAATGTCTAATCCCATGCAATGGTAGTGAACTTTAAATATATGCACTTATTAGGATGTCGTGGGTATAAATTAATTTCAAATATTTTACAGTATGTTGAATAAGAAAACACCATTTTAATTTAAAAACAAATATCTATTTTCATTTTAAAAATAAATTCAAAAAATATCACGACTGACTTACAAAACAATGGGTCTAGGTTAAGTTTTACGATTCATTGTACTTCCATCCATCTTTCGGACATTATTAGATCCTTTAGATTTTACTTCATATATTTTATGGGCAAGATCCATTTTATCAAATATCAAACATTTTCAAACGATTAAAAATAAAAATTTTGTTATAAAACGAAATTGATAATATTTCTCATGACGCACATACGATATTAAATAAATTTCTTAGATAAATAATTAATAATCAGAGTGATATAATTTATCTCAAAATTATATTTTAAATGATGTAATATTTACAAATTAATAATAATTTTAAAAATTGTGAAAATATATTACCTAACATCAAATCGTTTAAAATTTTAAATCTAAAATATGTAGTATCATTTTAATAATTATTAAACTTATATTATTTAAATGGGGTCATTATTAAGTCTCCCCACCATTCTCCAAATATTCTGACTGGATTAGCTGTGATGTCTTCAATGGAGGGACATTAAAGCAAATTATAAGATTCTCATAGGCAAAGTATTAAATTATGTTTATATCTTGGAGAACAAAACCAAACAATGCTCCACATGTTAATTCTGAAAGCAATGAGTCACCAAATTTGTAGATATTAATTTCTAAATTTTTTGTAGTTTAATATATGACAATAGCAGTATAATATGAACAACTAGTGCACTGTCCTCTTATGTACTTGCTATTTAAAAATAATTATTAATTTAGGGTTTAAATAAATAATCCAATTGGAATCTTTGAACTCGAGAGATGTGTCTTTGCCTCTCATTGATAGATTTTTTTTACTTTATTTTGATAATTATGTATAATAAAAGTAATTTTTTGATGATTGAGAATCAAAATGATGCATATTTCATTATATTAGCTAATTTATTAGCTAAATAATGGTCAAAAATTAAAAATTTTTATTTATATTTTCCTTGTCTAAAACCCGTATTATCTACTTTTATATAGCACTTCTTCTTCTTTTAAATTTTTATAGTTGTAAATTTTCATCTCCAATGGATGAGCCATGGTTCATATAATTTTAGTTTCACTTATCTTTTCTTTGTGTTATTTTGATTTCAAATACAATTAATCATTCAAAAGTAGAAACGAAAGGTGGAAGTCCTCCCCCCATCATGATATCAACGATCGATCTAGTATCATTGTTTCATGATAAAAGGGTATATTACGTGAATTCGCAGTTCAAAGGATATTTAAAGATCGATAAATTTCGTGTATAAGATAATTAATTAGACATTTTTAACATAAACCTAAATATTACCAATGTGCATGATAGAAAAGCAGCCTCTTAATTTGGGCAAACAATGTCGATATATAATTGAATACAATGCATTAATGTTCAATACATTATATTTGCATGGTAAGTATATATAACAGTAGACGGTGTAAAACGTGGCCACCACCTTTCTTATTGATAGCCATACTTTAATTTATCCATATGTTTAAATTTTTCTTCTCCTCTTTGATGAAACAATTATATTAAATAAATAAAATTTTAAGGTTCGTAAATACTACTAACTCATTTAAAATTATTTACACATGTTAATGTTTAAATTTTTCAGGGCGAAAAATTTAGCATTTTAGGGCGAAAAATTTAACGCACCACACAAATTTCATTATTGTGGTTGATACGAAGATCGTACATAGTAGTATCTAACTCTAGGCAACAACTCCTAGAAGACTAGCTAAAATTAGAAAGAATGTGCTAAGAGTGAAATAAGATTACCAACTTATAAAGTTTGACGATCAAATCAGTGGATCATTAAAAATTAACTTTAAGAGAGAGAACGAATCAGGAGTGTTTAAGTTATTTACCGACCTGAGATGTTGAGTTCAAAAATATTTATAGAGAGGGCTAGTCACCGCTAGTTGAGCTCCATTTGTCTTTTTTTGTTGGAAAAAGATCCAAAGCCACCTTTTTTCATGTTATGATTTCACCATTTATAAGGCTTTTGTACGTGTGAGTATCAAATAACGGAAGCCTGATTAGACAGGATACAATATGGTCATCCAGCAGGTCCTTTCACTACTCTCTTATGTCGAATTAGGATGGTGCAATAAATACCTACAGTTTGTAAGAAAAGATGCCTCTTAATATGATGGAACGCTCAGGCCGTTCTTTAAAAAATGTGCCTGCTTTTTTTATCCGATTCTTTTGTTTTTGAAATATTGAAATTGAATCGTCTCGATAATTAAAATAGCAGTCAGAATACTGAGATGACTGAAATCAGGTCAAATCGCTCGCTTAACAACAGTTGGGAACAAAAAATATAAGATCGATAAAAGTCATCAACAACACCATTTAAAAGAAGTTCAAAAAAAGCCAATAACTTCTTATTTTATCTATAAATTGCATAAAATTTAATAGGAAAAGATATATCAAACTTTTTCTACATTAGATCTATTCAATATTTTAATACTATCATATCGTCTATTTGCCTTTCCTTCTCATTTCTCCCCAAATCCTTTGAATTATTGCCTGCCTAATCTTTCCTGTGAGACAAAATTGAACTTCCAATGAAAGCAATTTAAGAATCATTCCAATGAAAGCTATTTAAGAATTATTATGTTATCTTAATTTCTATCCAATTAATTAAATCATGAACCGATGATTGAGCTCAGCTGGATCCATCCCATTTCAACGGGCAAGTGTTGTTTCTGCTCCCCAAAGAGCCAACCGAGATCTAAAATAAGATGCCATTTGTTTCCTTTTTCAACACAGAGATACCAAATGAAGCCCCAGCGGAAAAATTTTCCGGTCTTTCTGTCTCTCTCTCTCACTCTTTAGTTTCTGTAGACTTCAATAACATATTGTCCCATTTGTCTGAGCCTGCAGAGGAGATCAGAATCGGATGGTATACAAAAAATAATTAATCCTGACATTGGAGAAAAAAAAGAAATGAAAAGTCACAGATATATAGTTATGGTCTTTCCCTGATTGCACCTGCATCTGCATAATGATCTCGTATTGTCTTCAGTATTTTATGAACTCGTCATTTTCTTTCCAAGAAGCCAGTAAGAAACTACAGAGAACGTGCATGGGATTGGGAATCATGTGAAATGGGGGACTGCAGCCTGTGGGATAATGATAGGAAACAAGTTGTGGACTCAAAGATTCTACTGAAAATTTGTAATGGATTCTGAAAAACAAAAAACATGGGCATTTTTATTTTAACAAAATCATTCGATATATTTATGAAACTCCAAATAATTTGTATTTTTCACTCGATTGCATGCACATGGTAATGTGCGTATCGAGATCTATTTTGGTTGGCAAGCAACATCTCGTTAGTCTCTGGAATGGGTGGGCATCGCACGTGCTGAATAATGTTCAATAAGCTTAAGTATATGTAACAAAATTCATTTAAGAATTAATGAAGTAAAAATCCTCAAAAAATACTGAGATCTAGGAAGCAGTTATTTTTTTTTTCTTTAAATTGTTTTAGCACCTGGAAACGTACATTCTGTACTGACTGTACGTATTTGTGTACTTCACTGCACCAAAGAGTGATTAATAGGATAGATTAATTGAATACAGTAAATTATCAAGATATATAACGCTAGGTGGTTGATAGATATCTGCTTTTAATTGGCAAATTAATAATTAAAAATTAACTCATTTACTTATAGTTAAATTTATTTTTCAAAAATCCTGTATTAACTATAATATTGTAAAACAAAACAAGAAAAGGCATCCAATAGAATTGAGTGTAGGTATAGGAGATGAAACAATGAAGGTTAAAAGTAACGCTCGCATTCACTTTCATATGCAAAAAATTAATAATTCACATAATTATGATTATCATAATATCTATTATAATGTAGAAATTTCAAAATGTTCAAAAATTTACACTTGATTATGATTATTAATAGTTACATTTAGGGATAGCAAACGGAATAAAACGACATGTCTCAGCGCTACAATAAACACAAATAATTAATTAAAATATTCAAATGATTAAAAAATTAGTAATACACTTAATAATAATAATAATAATTAGAATTAGAAATAAAATTTAGTGATATTAAAATTATTTTAATTGATGAAAATGATTTTAAATTACTTAAAACTAAAAGTAAGAAAGGCACGTTGTTTTTCATGAGATAACACAATATGAATTTAATGAGTTATGAACTGAATTAGGCCAACTTTTAAAAAACTTGACATAGCCAAAAATATTGAATAGGTTTAAATTTTATGGGTCGATACGATAGATTGAGTTTTTAAATCCTGTTTATAACTTAAAAAAATTATACCTCTAATCATCCATTAATATATGTTTTTTTTTTTTTTTTCTAGTAAATAAGAGCGATGGTGAAATTATCAAAAACATATTTAGGGTTTATTTGATATTGTTGATGATTTCATTGTGTTTTAAAAGCAAAATTATCAAAAATATATTTAGAATCTATTTAATATTGTTATGATTTTGTTGAATTTTGAAAATAAAACTAAAAAAGTATTGTATCAAACCAACTTACGTTTTTATATGGATATTTGACAATTAAATTTTTATATTAATTTTAATATTGGTAATTTTACCCAACTTATGTTTTTTTTTTTCCTATCAATATTTAATATTTAAAATTTTTATTGTACGACAATTATAATTTAAAAATCACCACACATACCACACAGGCAAGCTAATGGACTACGAGTTTGCCTCGAGTGCTCATCATTTTAAATGAAGAAAGTTCGTTTGGTTACTAAAGACCCAACTAATTGTCGGTTTCAATTTGGGCTTTGATTTTTTTGAAGTGTTAAAGAAGAAAGGGATTGTATTTTTTAGTGCTTTTTTTTTTATTTATAGGTAGGTTCCTCTTGTGAAGCATTCTGTGTATTATTTTAATTGCTTGAAATCTAAAAATTACTCCTTGGCCTTATTAAATTCCATAAATACTTTTAAAACAAACTTTTATCTGCTAAATTATATAAAAAATTTTGCTTCAAATTATTTGATAAAATTCACCGTTAATTATTATATTAAATACTAAAAATTATTATAAAAAATAAATATAAAAATTTTAACAAGTATTTTAAAAACACTTATTAATAAAATACAAGATTTAAAATTAAGAGGTAGTATTTATTGTTGTTAATTTAACAAATTTATTTATTTTCAAATTGCATAAATTTAATAAAAGATTAATGCCATTATTTTAAATTAAATTTTGAAGTAAATAAAATGCGACCCACTTACTGTTTAAATTTGTATAATGAATTTTAGAAGCAACGTAAATTTGTATTATGAATTTCCATCCCTTTCCAATTTTTTCATGTAAATTTCACCGATATCCGAAAATTTTACAACACAGCCGATCATCATTTAAGAATTTATAGTTATTTTGTTAAAGAAAAAAATAATTACATTGTGCAAGTCGCATGCATAAACCTAGAGTCTGATTTGTGTTGTGAGTTATGACTCACTAATCAACTAGATGATTTAAAAAAAAAAAAAAGGAAAAAACTTCAACTCATAGAACAAGTAGTTTTTCTTAAATTGTAATATAAAGAAACATAAAAAAAATCACCATATGATGATGATAGAAACAATAATCCCTCGTGGAAATTTTGGAAAAAAAAATCATAAAAAGAGTAGGTCATAATATACAAGTCTCTAAGATTTGGAAAAATCATAATAAAAGACATAATTTATTAATTTACTATTTGTTTAATTTGTCCGTTTATGCATTAAAACAAAGGTTTTTTTTTTTTTTATCTGCAATTTTCACAATATTTTTAAATTAAAACTCTATAAAAATTAATTTAATGTCTATAAATAAATAACTAATTGTTAAAAAATAATAACAACAAATTCAGTCGACCGAATGTTGTACCCTTTTTATTTTTCTAGTTTTGAGCAATTCATTTAATCGTTAATAACTTAGTAAACTGAAATCCCACCGTTTTGAGTTAAGGTTGTATTTTGTGATCCTTTCTGATTCTTGCAATCACTTTTGGTGTACTCAAATTGTAAAAACCAAGAGAATTGCATATTCCCATTTCAGTATGTCCACGGTTTCTATCAAATGTACAGACACATGCAGGAAAACAATTTATGACTGTCCAACATAATTTCTGATCTCTTTGACTTTGGCCCTCTTTCTTTACAGATATACATACAAGATCTATCCCAAGTAAATAAGAAAACCCTAGTGCTAAATACTTCAAGCGGAAATTGACAAAAATATCATATTTTGCTCTTTATTTACAAAAAAATCATGTCAAAATAACTTTTTAAACTAAACAAAAAACATATTTTTTTGGACAAAATTGTTCTCTAAACCAAAACTTTTAAAATTTTGAACTATTAATATAATGCTCACTATATCATTCAAAAAACATCTCTCCTTTTCTCTCACTATATCATTCTAAATTATTGACAACTCGGCCTAATCAATGGCTCAATACACAAATAACTCAAATGAATTTCACAAACTTCTCAAATATAAGAGTTTATTTCATTCATTTTAACTCTAATTTATTTGTACAAAATTTAAAATTTTAACGATATTAAAATGCGTTTAAATGTTGTATTGTAGTTTAAATGTAAAAAAAAATAACAATAATAATTACAAATAGGATTTTTTTTTGCTAAAAATTTTGTTAAAATTTTTTTTGTTATTTTCAAAATCAATTAAACTGATTTCGAAAGTATATTGCAATGATTTCGAAAGTATATTTAAATTAATTTTGCAAATGAGAATTTTACTAATTTCAAATGCATTTTTAACTGATTTTAAAAGTATTGCTTAACTAATTTTGAAAGTAAGAATTAAACTAATATTGAAAGTATAAATTAAATTAACTTTGAAAATAATAATATAATTGATTTAAAAAAATAAACAAAATTTGAAATTATGAATTAAACTGATTTCAAAAGTAAAAATATAACCAATTTTAAAAGTAGCAATATAACTGATTTTAAAAGTAAAAATTGATTTTGAAAGAACATATTTAACTAAACATATTTTTTTTCTTAAAATGCATTATTTTGTTTATTTTACCTTGATTGGTTGAATGTATTATTTTACTTCAATCGAATGTATGATTTTGCTTTAGTCGATTATAAAAAAATGCTTGATCAAATGTAAGATTTGCTAATTTTATATTTTTTTTCTTATACAGTTCAACAATATTCAGAAGGACAACTTAGAAATTAAAATTTCTAATGAGTACAGTACACATTCCAAACAACTCAAACTACATCTGTAAAATGAGAATCAATAGCAAACAACCTTTAAATATAAAGTTTTCTTTCTTTTACCGGCAACGTTACATATATTTAACATATTAAGAAAAATAGTTTAACCTTGATTCTATCTCTTATATTAAGATTTGCTAACAATTTATTCATTGATCATTTGTTAGGATGCTTATCAGAGAGAAAATTTAATTTTGAATGCAGATCATTCTCTTCAAGTAATAAATATAATTGAGTGGACACACAGTCACTCAAATGACATTTATAGATTAGAAGAAACTATAAATATTAGCTAGATTATTGCATGTCTAATCAATCATATCTATTGTCTAAGACAATCATCTATATTCAAAATTAAAATTTTTCTTTTAGAACTGTCTTAGTAGATAATTAAATGGATGAGTTATTAACAAATTTTTATATAAAAGGCAAAGTTGAGGCAAAAGTATTTTTTTTAATATGATAAATTTTTATAAGAGATGTTGATGGTGAAGTATGCTTATAGATTGGTTGATATTGATTCTTAATTTTTTGATATAAATAAGTACTATGGTTATCAGAATTGTTGATTTTCAAAACTTAGATAAGAGCATTAGTAAAAACAAAAACTTTTTGATCAAGACACTATAGTTATATTTAAAATTTAATATTATGTCTATGTGAAAAATATTTTCAAGATATGTAAAAAAATCAAAACTATTAATAATATTTTACTATCTATTGTATTTTATTTCATTGTAAAATTTGCATCAAATTTTAATGATGATTCAATGGCCATAATAATCATCACTCAACAATGGGATGATAACTCATTTGTCTCAATGATAATAGTTGCTGTTCTTAATAATAATATATGTTCGAAACAACTTTTTTTGATGTTTTAGATTGTTGTTTTTAAGCTAATATTTTTACCTTTTCATATTGTTGTTTGTGCTATTTGTATATTATTGAAGCTGTTTTTTCTCATACCAAGTTACTACTACAAATTGCTGATCTTTTTGCTAGTTTAGATATTATATTGTTATTGTTTGGACAGTATTTTAGTTGCACTTTGTTATTATTTTACTTGTTATTTGAGGTTGATTTGTTTGTTATTGGAGACTATTTTAATTGCTTTGAGTTTGATTTGCTTACTGTTTGGGACAGTTTTGGTTTGCTATTTAGAGACTACTCTAGTGTAGTTTAAATAATTTTTTTATGTAGGTTAACTAACTTTTTTTATTTTTAAATCTATGCAGATTAATGATGGCTGGTGAGATTACAAAGATAACTACATTCAACCACTTTCTTATAGTGGTGAGGACGTTGTCAACGACAAGGGTTTGGATAAGATACGGCGAAAGCTAATCAATATGTATCATATATTTATAATGGATAGTTATGTATATTTTTATTTTAGCGATTTATTAGTTATATCATATTAAATTTATTGTAGATGATTATTTATATTTGTTATCTTTTTTGTTATAGTGATTTATTACAATAATTTATTAGCTATATTATATTTATTTTGGAAAAGCAACACAATGCACCTTAATATGTTGGCAAAAATGAATTAGATTTGCAAATGCTTTGCATATACCAAATAATTTCATATACATCAATCCTATGTCATATATATTATTTCATATAAATTATTTATAAGTCACGACAAATAATAATTAAACTAAAATTAAATAATTAAATATATTTTTAATAAATTCAATTTAAGTGAATGATTCAAATCAATTATTTATACTTTTCAAAATTAATCATCCACAAATTTAATAATAAATATAACATTACACTAATTTTAAAGTTCTTTAATTAGAATAGACTTGAAATTTTATACACGTATAAGAATTAACAGTTTAATTCTAATATATGTAAAGTCTAATGCATTATCCTAAATACTCATCAAATAATTTCTTATTCATCACAATTATTTTAATGAATATTTAGAATAATATATAAGACTATTATCATAATACGTCAAAACAAGCTAAAAGTCTTAATCAATTGAATTAACCATTTTAAAAGTTTATCACTATGAACTATCCCATCCAAAATTTTATCCTGCAAATTAAAATTTATTGAGATCCTAGGCTTTCTTCTATTGAAAATATGTCATAAAATCAATCGTGTCATATTATTTGGGGACATTGCTCTATTATATATATAATTTTGTAGTTAGTTGTAAATTTATTTATAATTAATAAAATAGCATTTTATTTATATTTTTTATATTTATTTGGTGGCTATTTAATTTTATAATTTGATTATTAATGCAAAATAAGATCCCGTGATGTATTATGTATCAAGATTCTATCTACAATGAGTTGTAGATATGAGTAAAAAATCTATAATTTAACCATATTCAAATAAATTCTTAGATGAGATGATGTCATTAGAAACTATGACATTGTATGATTGGTATATTTTTGTTATTAATAATGATTAGTATTCGATACTAATAGTTAGGTGACAAGTCTCATGTCACAAGAGTATAAACATGGGTATTAAGTTTGTGAAAGTATTATTGAATGTAACCAAAAATGATAAATCATATAGATAATTATCTACAGTCAATGATATGTCGCACAACTATACTAGTGTACTACTAGTCTTTTGACCTGAGATGTCACAACTGCCTTCTACTCTAAGGCACATCGTTTACTTATGTATATTACATCATGCTAGTCATGCCTGATAAAAATGGTTTACCGACAATGTATTCTTATTATGTAAGGACAGGTGATGATAAAGATAAAATCTGCTAATTTAGATATTTGAAATTGAGATCTTAGACAAAAGTGTCATACGCAAGAGTTAAATCTCTGATTAGAGTACGCATATTCAAAAATGAGTTTTACAAATGAGCTGATCCTGTATATGATATGAATCTCTAATCCTATGATTGAGTTAGGAATTTGATAATTTTATGGCCCACACTCAATTGGGAGTTAACAGTAGAAAAATTTTACTACATAAACATACTACTATATAGGTTAATTTAAAATTTTTATTTATCATGTCTGAGAGTTACGATATTTTACTATAGATTACTTATAATTATTGAGAATTTCAATTATAATGTATTGTGTTAAAGTGATGCAAAATATTTATATATACTCATGTCCAACTCAAGGTGAATTCAAGAGATAACATATATAAGTCAATAGTTATTCACAATGGTTATAACATTTTCGTATTGACAAAAATAAATATGATACGATATCTTGATTGAATTATATTTTTAATTCTTTAAAATAAAGAATAAATTCTCCGTAAAAAAAGTAAGATATAGCTTAGTGAAACTATAAAGTATCTAATTTTTTATAACCATCAATTAAAACTATTGGTCACAAATTGGTGTGTGTAACTTTTGAAAATAAGTAGAAGACTATTTGTTATATTTCAATCAAAATTAAGAAAGTAAATTTATTGTCTTAATTCATTAAATTATTCGTTGATATGAAAAATTTAGAAAAGTATGCATAAGTTACCATGAATGATTCTAGCATGTTTAAGTATGTCAAAGCAATCTTCATCTTCAACATACTACAATACTAGTTTTACGCATAATTTTAAATATTTATCAAAATAATCATAAGAAATAAGAAATTATTTAATAAGTATGTACGGTATTGTGTAAGGCTTTATTGTTGTAGAATTAAACTGTTGAACGTGTAATATTATCATCGCAGTGAAAAATAATCCGATGTTGCTGTTCTTAGAATTACTAGCCATTGTCAATTTGCATATATTTAAAAACACAAAAATTAGTTATATTACATGAAAATTACTTAAACTACATAAAAATATGTTCAAATCAACATTCTAAAAGTAAAAACCGTAACATACATTTAGTCTAGTAAGGTATAAACTTATATTTAGACATGAACAAGAAATGTAACTTTTGATATGAATTAAATTATTACTTTAAAAATTATTTAAATTCTACTTTCGAAATCAGTTAAATCTTATTTTTGAAATTAATTCAATTCTTACTTTTGAAATCAGTTAAATTCTACTTTTAAAATTAGTTAAATTTCTACTTTCGAAATCATTTAATTTCATAAGTATCAAAAACTTTTCGATAAAAAAATATCCTATTTACAATTCATATTATCATTTTTTTATATTTAAATTAACATACAACATCTAAAATATATGCAATATTTATTTCATTAAAATTTTTAAATTTTACACAAATAAATTGAAGTAGTTAAAATAAATGTTACGAACTCACATATTTGAGAAATTTGTGAAATCCATTTGGAATGATTAAGTTGTACCATCGTCAAATTAGTTGTGTTGTAGCCATCTGAGAAATGTTATCTTGAATTTAGTTCAAAGAAAAAAATTTTGAAAGTTGTATTTATTTAGGTTATAAGATTAATTTCGTTCCAAAATATTATTTTAATTAAATACAAAAAGTTCTTTTTTTGGGTCCCATTACTTTTGAAAAGAGGGACAAAATGTAATCATATTTTTCAATTTCCTTACTTTAAGGCATCTTAAGATCTTTATCAGTTTAGTATGGCTTAAAATTTTTATGAATCATGTATCCTTCTCCTAATTTTTGATCTGAAATAAAGCATTTTAATTACTTGTAAGGTTGTTTTTGCTTTATGAAAAATTTAAAGGAACAAAAACAGGTTACCGGTTTGGCTGTACAAATGATGAAGATGGTTCTCGTTACAGAAAGAACCATATATAATAAGGGAAAAGTTGGTATCATATTGCTTCTATTTCCCTTCTTTTTAACTGGCTAAATTTATATTGAGTCTTGCTTTCTAAATTACTTTGGAATCCAAGGCCTTTGCCCTAGCTTTTGCCTACCAAATTCACGTACCAATTTTTTCAACAATAATCCTAACATTGATTTGTTTGCCAATTAGAAAGCATGATTCCTCCACATACTTATTTATAAAGAATTAATTGGAATTACAAACCAAGAAAGACAATGCCATACCGTAAAAATAACTATTAATGACTTTTTACCAGCTCTGTATTTTTCGATTCTGATTGTTGTTATACGAGCGACCTGATTCGGATACAATCATCTTGATATTTCAACTGGCATTTTAATTACCGAGGTGACTTACTCCCAATATTCTAAAAATGGGAGAATCAAATGAAAAAAGTAAGTACATTTTCTAAAAAATGGCCTGAGCTTCCCTATCACATAAAGAGGTATCTTGTCCTACAAATTATAAGTATTTATTGCGCCATCTTAGTTCAACTTAAGGAAGTAGTGAAAAAATTTGCTGGATGACTATATCATATTCTGTCTAATAAGGCTTTCGTTTTTCGATACTCACACGTATAAAGACCTTATAAATAGTAAAATTGCTATATAAACACAGGGATCACTTTCTTTTTCCAACTTTTCAAGAGAAAAACGATGTTTAAACTAGTGGTGGCTAGTCTTCACTATAAACATTCATGAACCCTACGTTCCGGGTCGATAAATAATTTAAATACTCTATTTTATTTTCTCTCTTTAACTTAGTTTTTTATAATTTATTAACTTGAGCGTCGGAATTTATATGCCGATAATTTGACTTTACTCTTATCTCGTTCTTTTTTATTTTAGATAATCCTCCCGAAATTATTGTTCGAAATAGAATATTACTTTGCACGGTCCTTACATTAAAAGCAACAATAAAATTTGTGTGGTGCGTTGAATTTTTCGTCCGAAAAAAATTTAGGCATCATCAATAATATTAAAACAACAATAGCAATCTTTTAGGCTTTGTTCTTTCAAGATCTCTTGTAACGTTACACCCTCCCAGCTGTTACCGATGACTACTATGATGATCGACAATAACGATGTGCATATGTTGCTTCCTTGTCCACGATGAGGGAACTCCATCTTCAGCAGGGAAATTGAGTCCTTAACCGGTGTTTTTAAAGCAGTTGAGATCCAGTATCTCTTTTTGACAATCAACAGGACAGTAGTACCTGAAAGACAACGGAATGTGGTGTAATACCGGTATGAAATAGGAAGTCAGAAGCCATCAAACTATATCAATAAAAAGGAAACTGGAAGCTGAGAAGGAGAAGCACCAAAAATGTATGCAAGAAATAGAAAGGATCGCAAGATACAAGTTCAACTTCCAAGCGGAGGATTTCAGTCGATAGAAGTGTTCGTTACGGTCTACCGAATTGCTCCAAACTGGAAAAAATAGAAAGCGCACGACATTTTTAGTCCAACGAATTTGTCGTTTCGTTCAACTGACTTACTTTAACAGTGGAGTGCATTTCACCAACTGTATTTAACGGAAAAGACAAAAAATTTAACGGACAAGGGTACTTCACCGACAGTAGGGGCTATTTGTCATTGAAAATAAATTCTAAGGGTAAATATCTTTTTTCCAAAAAATTTACAAACTATGTTATGATTCCTTATTTTGTCAAAATTCAGTGATCTAAATTTTGCAAAACGTTGACCGAATTAATAAAAAAACAACTGAGTCGCTATTTTGATTTGGTTTAGTCAAATTTCAACAGGAATTAGGATATAGTAATTAATTTAAACGTCACATCCCACGTACGTGTAACCCTCACAATGTGACACGTTCTAATTAAAACCGCAATTACGAATCATCTTATCATTGGGCTAACGGTTTCATGGAAAATCCCGTGCATTCGCACACTCTCTATCCCATCCTCACCCTTCAGCCTTAACCTCAATTCTTCCGTTGTGGAAAAGGGAGAAGGTGGAGAGGAAAATAAAACGACAGAGTGAGAGATATGGGTAATGCTTTCTGTATATTTGTTGGTTGCATAGACCAGGCCAGTGTTGGCTTGATCGAGAGGTGGGGACGATTCGAGAAGTTGGCTGAGCCCGGACTCCACTTTTTCAACCCTTGCGCCGGAGAGTGGCTTGCCGGAGTTCTCTCAACCAGGATCAATTCACTTGATGTCCGTATCGAAACCAAAACCAAGGTATATATTTAGTTTTGATAGATATTTGTACATAATTACGTTTGCTTAACACTTAAGTTTTGATTTTTATGTTACCTTGGATTATAATCTTCTTTGGCGTTGATTGATTTACTTTGATTAGGAATTTCGCCAGTATATTTGTTTGTTTGTTTTTTTTTATGAATTCTTTTATGGGTTAATTGAATTTTGTACTGAAGTTTGGTTGTAAGGGTTCTGTATGATCACAACCAGCAAATCTATTAAGGCACAGTTTGTAGTAAAATGAAGAAAAAGAAGGTTTGCTAATTCATGTGGGCTGCGGTTTGTGTGCTTTAAACTCGACGACTTAAAAGATTTAGGAGAGGGTGCGGATCGAGTTTGGGTTAGAGTGCAGGAAAAACAGGTGTGGTAGTGTTATCGAACATGATGATTATGCAAAGCAATTTTATCTTTCATTGTGTAGGCTTGCACTATGTCTCTGTCTCATTTATTGACTTCTAGCTGAATAAAATATAGTTGGAGTAACAGGAAAAAAAAAAAAGAAAAGAAAGAAACAGCAACATTTTAAGTTTCGGATTTTAAAATTACCTTGAAAAGGTCTGTTATGCCTCCTGTGGTTGTGGTAGGGTGGAGTTATCTGAAAATGGAAATCTATATATCACTTAGGTTATGTCTGGGATGGAGGGTTGTGGCTTCCGCTGCAGCTTTAAAAACTCAACTGCTATGGGCTGGAATCACTAAAGGTAAATATAAATGTGAAAGTGAGCAGTTTCCTCTTGAAGTTGGCTGTGATTTCAAGTTAAGTCGAAGTATAGCAATACCAAAAATTTGCTTAGTCAAAAATTGGTGATGTAATCTGCAAAATGTTAGCTTCTTTCATGTTTTCTACATTCACCTGAATAACCTTACATCACAAATTGGATTGGAAGAAAAAGAAGACCCTTAACTGCGCCAATCAGTTTGTCATTACAAATTAGGAAGACACAAATCTAATACAACATATGGTGCCTTTTGGATTTGCAAACGAAATCAAATTTTTCTTGTCAGGAAGAAAAAAGGAATGCAGAAAATATGAAGGCAATTCATTTGTTGAGTTTTTTCAGAAATAGTTTCTCATTACAATGTTAAATACTACTTTAAAATCTGAAATAACGAGTTATTGTTGTTGCTGTTCGTGTATTGTATTTAAATTATAGCAAAATTGTTGTTGCTGTTCATGTATTGTATTTAAATTATAGCAAAATACCTGCACATTGTATCCTATTCTTTGAAAACTATTTGCTGATAGCAAACCAAATGGTCCTTAAGTTTCTTTTTTGATTGCTGTAGTTAAGAGAGAGTACAAGCAGCGGTCATTCCAATTGGCTATGAGGTGCCATTTTGGATGAAACACTCGCCAGATAAATTTTTGTTTTTAATATTCTACATGGGAGTTTGTCCTGTAAAGGCTAAGCTTAAGAGTTGTCAGTTTCATGGAATTGGTTCTCCTTCCAACCCCCTGTCCTTTATTGATGTGCATGATTCAAGATAATTTTTGTGAGTTGAGATACTGAGATTTGTGAGTATAATAATTGCCTTATATTTTCAGGACAACGTATTTGTGCAACTACTTTGCTCAATTCAATACCGGATTGTCAGAGAAAACGCCGATGATGCATTTTATGAGTTGCAGAACCCCAAAGAACAGATCCAGGCTTACGTTTTTGATGGTATATTTCATAGAGTTTTTAAGGCTGTAATAGTTCTGTTCACTGAACCTTTTCCAATTGTGTATATTTTCTGTCTTCTTAGTGGTCCGCGCTCTTGTTCCTAGAATGACATTGGATGGGCTCTTTGAGCAAAAGGGGGAAGTTGCTAAAGCTGTTTTGGATGAACTTGATAAAGTAAGTACATTATTATGGTGTAGTATTTACTGTTTAACATCACCTGTATAGAATCAAAGGTAGCATGTCCATTGCATCTTTCACCTACTATTTTGCTTGTCCCCTTGCCATAAAAAATTGTTGTTTGTTTTCTTTTCATTTGACTACTTGTTTCTGAGTGCTGAATTTCTAGTCATGTTAGATGTCACATGTTAATGTTTATGTAATGAATATAAGGTCGGTGTGCGGTATGTGAAATTCTAAGAGTTCATGTATATATTGCAGAAAATCTCTCTTGATTTCTTTTCTTCTGTCATATTTTACTCTGTGCACTTTGTTCTGCTTTTAGGTATTGCAATTATGTGAAATATATAATATTTTGTATTAATATGGGAGAAGAGGAAAAGTTTTATGCAATCTTTACTTCAGGTGTTCAGAAATAGGAAAGAGTGTCTAAATATTGCTTTGTATGGCTCTTATGCTTAAGTTTTTGCAATTTTTAAATTTTTCATGGTTGATGGTTGATGATTTACTTAGAAGGACAATCCAAGGTAAAGAATATTTTTGCCTGAAAAATGTGGCTAGTACAACTACTCATTTGGTCCGGATTGCCAAGGTTCTTCATTATGGTTGTTCTTAAGTTTTCAATTAAGGTTACTGAATTTTCTGTGGTGACTCTTTGGATGGCTTGATTGAGTTGAATTTTTGTTGTGATTGCAAGATTTTTGTTCTATGTGATAGACGTAGTATTGCACCCATTCTTCACACTAGTATGTGTTTTGAGCATGAGTTATTGATTAAAAATTCTGATAATATATGCTGAAATGGTGGATCAGGTGATGGGAACATACGGATATAACATTGAGCACATATTAATGGTTGACATTATACCTGATGCCGCTGTGCGGAAGGCAATGAATGAGATTAATGCAGGTAACTAACCTGTGCAGTGTGCAGTGGTTTAACTTGAATTGTAAAATTAACTTGATAAACCATGTACGGCAAAGCATGCATAGAGATACAGCCACATATACATGGACTATAATTTTTTTGTCATTACTTGGGAATCTGTTGTCTTAATCACCTCATTTAGTCAAACATAATACTGCTAACTTATGTTTTTGCTAATGACCAGAAATTAAAAGATAATTAGCGCTCATGATCATGTTTTAGTCGTATTATATGATAACTAAACTAGTACTGATTTTTCTTTACAGCTCAAAGGCTTCAGCTTGCTAGTGTATATAAAGGGGAAGCTGAGAAGGTGCTCCAGGTTAAAAGAGCCGAAGCCGAAGCTGAATCCAAGTACCTTGGTGGTGTAGGCGTGGCCAGGCAACGGCAGGCAATCACAGATGGTTTGCGGGAGAACATCTTGAACTTCTCTCACAAAGTAGAGGGCACCTCAGCGAAGGAGATTATGGATTTGATAATGATCACGCAGTACTTTGATACAATCAAAGACCTCGGTAACTCATCAAAGAACACAACTGTTTTTATCCCCCATGGTCCTGGTCACGTTAGGGATATTGGCGACCAGATACGCAATGGCCTGATGGAGGCATCCAGTGCTCAAGTAAATGTCTGAGTGATTTTCCCTGCTATAGTCCAATAATGTTGCCCTTTTTTTTTTTTATAGCATATAGATAGATAAATAGGATGGTCTTCATACTTGGCATTTCTTAAGTGGCATCATGAGAGAATTCGATGAAACTGGTTGAGTACTATATAGTCCTTTCCTTTTCCCTGCTACAAATAAGGTATAAACGGGATGATTTTGTTTGGAAATATATTTTACTACGTTGGATGTGGTTTGCTTTTGTCTTTTTGTCATCTATGGCTCTATTCTTTTGCTTTCATAGTTTGAAATATATGATTTGCAATTTATATCATCTTGGAAGTCTAAGATGTGGAAATGCATTGATGGAATGAATATTCAGATTTTTAGAAACAAAGATTGATATCATAAATTGCTTGTCTTTGCTTTCTCGGATATCATGTAAAATCCCACAAATATGCCAATGGTGAGTGTTGGAACGAGTATTATAATTAATTATTTAGATTCAAACTTATTAAATAACTCTCTTAGGGGCTTATTAGTACTAGTATTAAATTTAAACTATAGATAATTACTTTTCGGTTTAACTAGTTACCTGTTTTCAAGGTATGTAACAAATTTAATTAGTATTAAAATTAATTTTTATATTAGTATATAGTTACATGTTAACTCAATCTGTATTTTTTTTTTTTTTTTAAAGAAATTAAAAGAGTATTTAAATATTTGTAAAACTTTAAAATATTTTAATAAATACTTTTTAGAAAGTGTTAAAATTCATGAGCGTTAGGAAAGAAAGAGCACTTCCTTCTTCCTTAGCCGTTTCGTAGCTATTTCTCTCGTGCACCCTAATCATAATCGTTATGTTAGTTAGCCAAGATCACAAAAATTTTTGTCGTCCCGAAATGACGCAGTTGTTTCAGAAAAGTAAAAGTAATAATTCCTATTAATAACATTTGTGACTCGTAATTATCTACTGAAAATTCCCTCCACCAGCAAAAGTCAAATCCATAACCCATCATTTTAGTTAAGACTTGTCTCTGGGTCACCAAATGTGGACCAGTCGAGTGGGAAATAAACGATCTGCTTTTGAAATCAAATTTAATTGAAAAATGATATTCCGCTGAGCTCAGGGGCTAACATTGTCGACAAAAGTCATCATCATCATGCCATTAGGCAAATAACAAAGATGGTATATTATAATTCGATGCTTCGCTTAGGAATAAATAATAATGCCAAAGAAATCATTACTATAGGAGATAATTTGGAGGTTTTGATTGGCCATGCAATACCAATGTTCTTTTTTTAAAAAAAAAAAATTAAATTAAAGAAAAGAAGAAGAAGAGATTTTTTGTTCAATGGGAGAAATTCAAGATATTAGGTAGAGACCAGAGTACCCAAAGAGACAAGAAGCGTGAAAAAATGGAGGGAATAAAGATTTCGTTTCAAGTAAGTGAAGGCATAACCATGGCTTTTGGATAACCAATAAGTAGTTTAAATCATGGAAAATCATTTTGACTGCTTCTTTACCTACTTTTCTTAAGCTGCTTCTAGCTCTAGGAGTCATTTCTTATAAAACTCTTACCATTGAAAATAGATTAAGTGACTATTATTCTAAACAAAGAAACTGTGTGGGTAGCCAGGGCATTTTTGTTCTTTTTAATAAAAACAGATAATGCATTTGGGAAACGCTTGTTTTTACCAATAACTAAGATTTAACGACCACCCACCTAACTCTCCGACTCTTATATCACATGCAAAACAAGCAATTCAAAGATTAAAACAATTCATCTTTAAAAAAGAAAACCTATACGCTATATAACTTGAGGTTCTCTAATACACAGTCAAAAATAGTTTTAACCAAGGTACTTCTGCTTCATAAAAAAATTGAAAAAAAATTGTTAAGTTATTTTTGCACGTAGGCGGTAATGAATCATTCATTTGAGTTTTTACCATTTGAAAATAGCTTGAACACATGCCCAAACTAGATAAAAAAAGAGAAAAGCATAACCTAAAAAAAAGAAATGAGAACTACTTGTGGGCCTAGAGCGAAAAGGAAAGTGGAGATGAAACGAAATAAATAAAAAGATAAAAGCAGCATGCGAGTGTAATCAAAACTATAATCAAGTAACAAGCAGCAATATTCATCAGATCATTTCCATTCATATATCAAAACAATTCAAACAATTTTTGCTCATTTTGAATCAATCATCAGACTCATAATTCCTTCCAGTTACCCAAAAAAAGATGATGAAGAAGAAAAAAAAAAAGCCTAAGCACTTTATTGGCAGAAAATTATCCACATTTGAAGGTCAAAAATGTTCCGGTTTATTTCCCATCTTGTTAATTTTTACCAGATGGGAAACTCCTCAATATACTGAAAAAGTTTCCCACTCAAGAACTTTCTACTATTGCGACTCTGATATAATAATTGTCATTAGATATACATTATATTCTTCTTCATTACTTTATTCTACTTTTTATGACTTTGAATTCCTTGATGTAAAAGATATAGGTACACGATGTACATAGTCAGACATATCGTAAACATTAAAGGAAAAGTTAGATTTCCAGTAATTTCTATATAAAAAATCCGAATGAATTGCAGTATATAGGGGTATTAAACAGGGCAAGAAGCAGTAAGTAAAGCAATTGATTTCAAGATAGTCCCACATATCTTACTTGTAGGAGTCCGATTTCAAATACCATCAAGAGTTGTATAAGTGGACATAAAAATAGAGATGATGAAAAGAAGATTAATCATGGAGGATTATTAAAAGTGGGAAAGATTCTTGTGAAAAGAGTCCTCTCTTGTACAAATCATTATACCTCCTTCCCTTTAATAATAACACAAGTGGAGTGAGAAACAAAGCCATACCATATGAGTAAAATAAGCTACCCTTTCCAGTTGGTGAGCAGTAAGCATTAAAATCCTTGCCGACAAAATCCTGCGTATCTCCAACAAGTTGAGTAGAAAGGTAAGCCAATGACAAATACAGATTTACTCTAACATAGACCTAATAAAATTCAAGGGCCTGATTGATTTTCACATTTAGCTAAAAAGGTACATAATTCACTTTTACTGATCATAAAGGTGGATTGGTAAATCTAAGGCTACGCATTGAGAGGGAAGGAATTCCAAAGTTTAAACTGCTTTATGGGTTTCCTATGATGAGAGGAAACAATAAGTTACGGATTTTCAAATCTCCTATCAAACTATATATTTTAAAAGGTGACATGAATCATGACAAATATCTGAAAATGCACTGTTTTGCTATTCTGGGAAAATGACACGGTGACCAGCCAAATTTATGGTACATTAGAATGTTTTTACCTCATAGAAACTGCAGCCTCATCCATCCCATGTCCAAAGTTCTGCCAGTATTAGCAAAAGACGAGGAAAAAAAGTCAATGTTTCACATCAGTTCAACAGCCAATCTAAACATTTATCAAAGGGCTCCAAAACTTTAATTTTGAAGTAAATACTTGCCATAAAGCTCGGGTGCGGATAAATGTTTTCAATGTCTAAACACATGACTAAAGGACAACCAAAAATTAAACTTAAATATGATATAAAGAAGTCATAGAATCCACCGACCTGCTGAGCTATAGTCAACAGGATTCAGTTCAAGGTCGTTGCAATATCCCTATCAGCTATTTGTATCAGCTCCCGCATGTTGACAAGCCCCGTTGCTTCCGCGTTGCTCAATACTTTTTCAACAATCATGGCTACTCCAACTGATAGCCATCCAAAACTTAATTTTCAACCTTGACATCAAAAGTTTGAAAAAGGTCCCATCAAGTGAGTAAGAATGTCCTGATGATTTGCAATATCTAAAAAAGAAGTTGCTAGATATGACAGGTTACAAGCTTAGCAAAACAATAAACAAAAATATAAAAATGAACGAGGGAATAGATATGATGGGAAAGGAGGCCCTTTGTCCTCACTTTTCTTTGATTATGACAATTAAAGCGCTGAGATGGACGTCCACTCCTCATGGTGGGGCTCCATTTATTCAAGAAAAAACATGCTACGTGAGTCAGATGAATTAGATCACAGAGAAGTGCTGTTTCTGCAACAAAAATCTGCTCTTGAGTTTTTCCAAGGTTGACCCACATCGTGATCAAGTGTGATTTGCCATTTACCCAATCAATTCAAGCAAACCCTAGGCTGCAGCAAAAAGATATATTCAGATATCTGAGACCAGATGCTATTTGATGTCTTTTTGCAACAACTTCTATCAAGAATCATATAATATTGGCACTACTGTCCAAACATATATTGGTCTATTATCAAAGACGCAACATGCTACATGATATACTTCAGCATATTCAACTTCGTAATTAAGAAGATTCTGTTTCATTTACTAGTCAATGCAGTGATAAGTATGTTTATCAAGGAAAAGATAAGTTCAGCAGAAATCCAATTTTTTTGTGCAATAATTGCACATGCTCTTCTGAGTAAATTATGTAAAAGATTAAAGAAATAAAAAAACTAAAATGAGGACAATAGCAATAAAACAAAATAAGACTTAAGTTGCACAATATACTGGATTTGACTTTATATGACCATGAACTGCTAGAAACGGATTTACTAAATTTCTTAGAGTGCCACATGCACCAAGAGCCTTCCTAGGAATCAGCTAAAGAGATGAAGTGGAATCAGTACCATACAAGCATTAATATTTTAGTCAGAGATGTTAGACTGTGAATTTCAGAAGTTCATGCCGATGTTTGATTGCCTTGTAGTACATGGGGATTTGAGTTCATTGGCATTTAGGGGCATGGCCATAGGTACCGGATTTTTCTTATTCTCTCAATCTGAGGACATCAGGACAAGGCTGAACAGGTGTTAAAACGTATGTATCACATTTAAAATAGGAGCTCATACAGAGAATCTATGAGAAGAATTAGAAATGCCTTATCTATAGTCAGGCAAGCCATTATGAAAGTGAGTCCATGCCCAGAGAAGAACTTCAAGCTTAAGTACGAAGATAACAAGCATCAAATGAATATAGAACATCTTCTCGACCCAGAGATTCAAGAAGTTTTACTATGGACAGTTTGAGCAAGTCAGTTAAACATCTTGCCCTTCAGTCATCTCAATATAGATATGACTCAAGTAAAACTCAGCATAAAAGCAACAAATAAGGACCAAAATAGAATCAATAGAATTGGCAGCAGATCGGATAAGTTCCCATCTTTTGGGCTAGGATTCAGAAAATATTGTAATAGAAGAAAAAAAAGATGGTTGTGTTCACTAGTATCATGTCATGACTTATGCAGTTATTTGCCAAGAGATGCAAATAAACACGTCATTAGAACTTAGTAGGAGTAAATAAAGGTCATAAATATCAAATAATAGATAAGTGTAATGAAATTGTAAACTATTAATGAAGAATATCAATTCACTTTATTGCATCGAGTCTCAATCTTGTCCAGAAAAAGGTTAAAATAGCATTCAAACAGGTAAATTGGATTTTGCTCAGAGAGATCAAATGATTTAAAAGGCATCTTATTCACTTTCTTTCATAAATAAAAATAATTTCATTGTTGTTTCTTTAAATAACAACTGCATATTTTATGAAATTAATCTATACTTTGTTATTCTTAAGGCACTGACTAGTTTACAAGCATAGTTCTTAAATCAACACTCATGGACCTAACAATCGATAGAACTTCGTGTAGGGATGAATATTCCAGTCAATGTTATGTCTGCAACATCCAATCGTCCACTACTATTTAGCTATTTTTACTTTTGGTTTATATCATTCCCTTCGCTTCAATCTTTCCATCGATTCAGACAATTGGACACGTCTTACTGCCAGTTGCCACTTTGATTAATGGAATTTATAATACAGTTAAATTTTTTCATTTAATAAACTATGCTTGGCACGTTGCAAAAAGTTTTACCTCCATGATAGATGCTTGGATTATTTTTTTTGCTTTGTAGTCTTCAACAAATAAAATATTACTTATCAGTTTAAAAATCTTATGCAGTGAAATTTCTTAGGAAGGCATCCACCAGCAGACCATAAAAATAACAAACATGACAAACAAATGCAGTAAATGATTCACTCTGGTCACTTTTCACAAACAAATATTATATATATATATTTCTTTCCCAGCAGACCTTTCTAAATATTGGAATGTGCAAAGATCTACAAAAAGGAAAAAAGTAGTGGGAAAAAGAATTCAATAAATCCTACAGTTTCAGAATTTTACAGGAGTTAAAAAGAAAAACATTACATTGATGATGGATCTTCAAAGACTTCATTGAGCATGTCATCCTCACAGCCTGATGTGGCGAAGAGCTCAGCATCCTTTTCTTCATTAGAGAAATCCCGTTTTTCAAGCTTGGCATGAGCTGCGACAAATATCATCTTCTGAGCCCTTTCAAGGGCTGCCCGTGATTGTCTATGCACACAAAACCATTTCATAAAAGACCAGTTGCACTTAAACCCACATGAGGTCGCATGAAGGAAAATTGTCCTGACTGCAACTTTCCCTAATGACTTGTATTCACTAAGGCAAGTTTCCCACACAAGCCTGCTGCTCTGGGGATTTGCAATTCTCATCTTTCCCGTTGTAGGATCTTTCTGTTTGACCTGAACAGCCTGAGCATAGAGTGGGTCAAGGCCTTCTGATCTCCATTTCATGAGCTCCATCAGTGCAAAATGAGCTTCTTCCCTAGAAACGAGTCGGGTTATGAGCTTTTCCACATCCTTTTCCTGCTCTTCTGTCAAGCATTTGAATGGAGGAAGGTATTTTCCACTGTGGTCCCTGATCAAGTAAAGAGGATCAAGTATAAAAGCAACTGACCATGCCGGATGATAGTTTTTTATGAATCTCTTTTCAATTATTTTCTCAACAGTCCCTTCAGCAATACAGAATTTAGCACACCAATTCTTCACTTTCGATTTCAACTCCTCCCAAAGGGGGAGACATTGTCCAATTAGCGGTCTCTCAATTTCAATCTCTTGAGTTATCCCTTTGATGAGCTTCACAAGGGAATAAACAGCTTCCAATTCATTCCAAAACACCTCACTTTGAATCATCCCAACAACTTCCCTCGCAATTGGGTCATCCATGCAACTTACCTTAAAAGAATCATCCAATACAACCATTTGGAGCACTCGGGCAGAGGTCCATATATCCTCCAACATTGCAAAAAGAGGCACAAAATTATTTTTGCAGTCACATTTGTTTGAAGGAACTCGAATCAAACCAACATACTCAAGGTCCAGCATCTTTTGTTTTCTTAAACTATTCCTAATCTGTGATTTATTATTTACAAAATTGGCAATCTTCAAGCAATTCTCTGTAACACTCCTAAACATCAGAAGCTCTTTGCTAAAATCCTTGAGCAAACTAAAAAATCCCTGAAGCTGACAAGAGATATTAACCATCCACTGATTCTGAATCTCTAAATTCCTCAAGGCCTTAGCTTTATACTTGTCAGCAACTATCCCTACACATCTTTGAACACCAGTCCCGCAGATTCCCATCACCGTCTCCCACAAAATATCCTCCGCAAACTTAGAGGAAACTGATCCTCCTGTAATCACAGCTTTTTGGTACACACTAGTCCCATTAGGCAAATTAACAGTAAACTTAACCAAAATATCTTCACCACCGCAACTTCTAATCTTCCACCCATCCGAAGCAACTTGAAAAAACATTGCTTCTCTAATTCTAGCTTCTGATTCAGTCTTAGCCGCAAGAAACTTGTTATCAAGTCTAGCATCTAAAACCTCCCTACGTGACAGAACCGGTAACCCCACTTGATTAAGAAAGGCTCGGAACTTGGGATGGTCGAGACTTGAAAACCAGACCGACCCACATGAGTCATAAAACCAGTCAGCCAATAAGTCAACAGCCGAATCAGCCTGGTCCTTGCTTAAGACAGGACCAGGCCTAGTTTTAGGGCTCTTAAGCTTCTTGACACTGTTTTCTAACATTGCTAAAGGCCCCAAATCTTCTTTCCCACCCGACAAAACTAAATGTGGCTGAGTTTGCTCATAACAAGCACGAGTTGACTCGACTATGGCTAGCGAGTTATTGTTGTCAAGATGATGATGATGAGAAGAGTTACCTGTATGGTTCTTACTTCGCTTTCTGTTGCTGCTACTGTTATTATTATCCATCATACAATTATTATTAACGTGAACAAAAGGCGAAGGCATGGAAGATAACGGTAACGGAGAGAGCGAATGGCTGGGTGGTCTCAAAACGTCGGTGAAATTGAGACAAGTCCCGCGTTTCAGATGTTCGGAGGCAGTTCTTGAAGGGTTGGAGGCGGAGAAAACGGCGTCGCATAAGCAACACCTGAGTTTGACCGCTTTCGAGAGATTCGTATCCGGGTTTTTAATGAGGATTGGCTCTAAATGAGCCCAGTACCAGGCTCCTTTCCCTTTAATGGCCTTGTTTCGGACCATCATCAGACCTTCGTATCGCTTGTTCATTGCCCTGGATGAGAGGTCGTCCGTCGTCGTAGCTGCCGCTGAAGATGACAAGTCAGTTGGTGGTAGTACCGGTGACGGTGTCGTATTTGCTGAAGCCATCTTTGACTGAAAACCAAAATAAATAAATAACTCAATAAGGCCGCGTTTGGATGTATAGAATCACTTTCAAGTTTCAACCGCTGCTGAAGTGACTCTTTTTCTCCATGAGATCAGCCAAACGCGACGTGAAAAGAAGCAAGACGTGTTTGCATTTCGAGCAGTGATAGTGAAAGTGAGAGACTGGGAGTGCGTGTATGAGCTGTTTGTGAAATTGTTGAGCTTAAGTTGACGTTGAAGAAGACGCAGAGAGCGAGATAGGAAGACACCAACTGAAGCATAAAATGAAGTGCTGGATTGGGGTTGATTGATTGACTGTGATTTGTACCTCGTGACTTATAATTATATAACAAGAAGGTGAAAACTATTTTTTAGTGTTCCTCGTCGTGTTCATCTATTATTTAAAAAAAGGCAATTATTTTGATAATTATTAATTAATTTATTATTTTCCAATAGCACTTGGGAATTTTTTGGGGTTTAATTAAAGTTCAAACCATGGTCGAGGAAAAGATTTTTGTGGATTGTAACTGAAAGATGCTTGCTTAGACTGCCAGTAAACTCCCAAAGTCAATATTTTAAGGTCTTATGCCGTGATTATTGCTTATAATATTGAAAATGCTAGCTTAACCCAGAACCCTTTTTCCTTGTTTGTATTCTATTAGATCCAAATACAAGAATCAAGGTTAAGATAGGCCGATGAACGCTATATATATATTTTTTTTTTAAGTTAAATATATAGATAAAGTTTTATTTAAAATTATAATGTTTTTGTTGCGTTTTAAGAAGAATCTTAAAAGTAAATTTAATAATATTAATTATTAATAAATTTATTTGTTTTATTAATATTTTAATTTTACAATAGCTCTAATTGTTTGCTAAAAATGGAAGGTGAATGGGATTCTAGCAAATTCCAAGGCAAGAAGACAAAGATTGGGATACTAGAATCATATAATATATTTTAAATTTTTTATTGATTTTTTTTTTTTAATTGCATAAAATTTTCGTTGGATGTAGAAACCCATTTAGGTGGATTGTCACTACTTACTAGCTCTATGATATAATTTATTTTTACAATGATTATTCCTATAGTATTGAGGGATATGATGAGCACGATTGAGCATTATTATGTGTAACTATAAGAAATTTTAAAAGCCTTAAAAACTATTTGATTTATGATTGTGATAGGATAAGAGAAATCATGGTAAAACGTTTGGTGAAAGTGGTTACAACTTGAAACATACACTATTATAAACTTCACATTATTTTTTGGTTAAAAAAAAAAACTACTATTAATTTAACTTTTAAATTTATATTTTTTATTTAAAAAATCTTATTAAATATCAAAACTTACATGAATGTTACATAAATAATTCTTCTTGAAGATTAATATAATTAATATTTAATTCAATTTTTTCTTTTCATTTGATTTTTGAATTTATTGATATAGTTTTTAATATAATTAAACGTATTAAATGATATTCACATTTGTCTTAATAAAATTAATTCTAATGAGCCTAACTAAATTAATTAAATATTCCAATGATGATTTACCAAAATGAAAGAAACAAGAATCCATAAATTATTTTTCACTACACATTAAAAATGTTATCAAATTTGAAAAAAGAAAATACAAATTACAGGCAGCAGGTATGTGATTGAGAAAAGTCAAGAAAGTTACCTATGTTGTAAGGATTAGAATTGAGAGGTGGTAGGGATTTTCACCTAATTAAATTTATAATAATAATAATAATATAATTAATGGTATTTATTTATTGGTTATATAATGTCCTTCTCACTTTTATTTGGGAGTGAGAATTTCAGTAATGATTCTCAAATTTGAAAAGTAAGAGGAATTGGACCCATTAAGCTTTATGTTTTCATTATTGTGATAGAGATTCCTCAACATATACAATTTTCCTGGAAAATTTTATTCATTCTTATCTACTGAGGTTCTATTCTATTTACTTACCCTCTCTCACAATTTTCAAATACCGTGTATATGGGTGAAAATTGTATCAAAATTGTCGGAAAGTTGATCCTTAGGATCCCACATAATCAATTTACCTAATCACATTAAGAAATTGACAGAAAAATGAATAGTTTTAGATTTAAAAATTATTTTAATTAATAAAAAATTAATTGTTTTTGTAAAGTTTTGACTCTTCAAAAAAAATATATATATATTAAATTTTTGAAAGGGATTCTTGAGTTAAGATTTGGAAAATTGGTATTGATTGATATAGCTGTATAAATAATTTAGTTCCCGGTTCATGAACAATAGAGTTTAAAATGTGATTTATTATTTTTCTTACGCAAACGCATAAATATTTATTAAATATTTGTAAAAAAAAAAAATAATAATTATATTGGTCGAATTATGTATAATCGTATTCAAGTTTAAAGCTCAGTAATAAATCTAAGGTGAAGAGTTTTTTTTTTTTCTTCTTCTTTAAAGAAAGACTTGAGAAAAAAAAATAATTTGTTGCATGACCACTTTTTGAATTTGGCAAGACAATAATCAGAAGCCAAAGTCGGCAGCCGTAGAAAGAACAGTATTTTTTTTTCGTGTGTTTTATTATTATTATTATTATAGGAGAAAGACAAAACCCATGTGATTTATTGAAATAATACTTACGTCAAAACTTTGTATTTTATAAACTTCTTTTAATTTTAAATATAATTTATGTATTATATTTTAAAAATATTAAAAAAAGGCCTTCTTATTTATAATTTATAAATTAATAATTTTATGATTTATGTATTTATGATTTTTTATATTGATATTAATTTGTTTAAACGGTCGAAGGTTAATTTTGATATTTATATATTAATACTGTTACTTAAACTTTTAAAAATTTATATTTTATAATATTGAATGTATTATTTTTATATCTAATAAATTTATGTTAATTTTTGACTGAAAAGTCATTGTTATGAATTTGAATTGATGTATGATGTAGTTTTATAAGATTATTGCTTTTATGAGATTTTGATAATTTTTACTATATATAATTTATGATCCATTTATGTGTATGGCCGGAGGCCAATGATGATACTTTAATTTTTATATTTTCTTATAAATTGGGTATTTTGCATAATTGTAATGTTAAATCTTATTGTTTTGACTTATGATTGAGATTGTGATAATTTTGTGGCTAAAGAGTCAAGATATTATTTGTTTAAATGGATACATGATATGAGCTTATGAGACATTGGCTATGAGAGTCAAAACTGTAGTTATAGAGTTAAGTAATTTAGGAACGAACTTATGAAGAGGTCATCTAGGTAAGTGCACCATTAGTAAGGCCGATATAAGAACGATGATGACTCTATTTGGGACGAAATGGATCGCTGATAGGATTATAGAGGTGAGTTATGTGAGGATTTACATGTTATTTTAGGCCAACATCAGTGATAGGCAAAATTTTTAAAAGAAATCATGCATCATATATTTTATTATGTAAACTATATTTTTTATCGAACATGCATCAAGTATTATATAATATAGATTATATTTTTGTTGAACATTCATTATTTTATATGCATGAAAATTCACTAAAGGCTTAAGTTTGCTTATGATCAAAGTGATCGTTGAAAAGGTGGCTTATTTAATGATTTTCTTGATTATTTTAAAAATTTTACTTGATAATTTAATTTTTTTTCTCATTTCATCATTTTATAAATGTTTTATTATAATAATTTAATTATTTCGAGTATTTTATTTTGATTGGTTTCCTCTTATGTATATTGAGATAGATAGATATATATTAAGAGTATTATTTATTTTTGGTCTATTTACGAAATATATTCCTATATACTCACTACCTCACTCCTTGATTTCAGATAATCGAGCGGAGGATAAATAGCACATTAACGGTAGTGATAAAAAAAATTTTTAGAACTATCAGTATCTATATAAATTATAATTAGTATTTAGATAAAGTTGTTCACTGAGAATATTTTTATGTACAAAATTTTATAATATGAACTAATATGTTTGGAATATATGATCTATATATTTGTAAACTATTTTGATAAGGTATGATTTAGAAAAATATCTTTATTTAATTGTATAATGGGTACAATTAAAACCAATTTATATTTATGTATTTTTGACGTATGATTTTTAAAAACCTCGAAGAGGCTAATATAATTTATGTTTATAAAATAATTGATAAAATATTTGAGAGTATATATTTATAATTGCATAAAGACAAATACTTAATTAACCTTATAGGCCTGATAGACATAATCAAAGTTAGAATATGTCTCGAGGGTCTGTGGCAGTTGTCACATGTAAATTCCACAGACAAAGGCGTGACATAGTAAATTAGCTTAAATTTATGAAACGACTTATTATCCAGTATTAGTATAGAATTCCTCCAATAAACATCCACTTTTCATTTTCTAATAATAATCATACGTGCAAGATTTGAAAAAATATACTATCAATTACTATAAATATTAATATCTTTCTATTGTGAAGAAGTTAGGTACAATAATAAATAACACAAATATACCAAATCGGTATTTATAAAAATTTTTTAAATAACATTTTAATTTTCTCTTCTTTTAAATTTTAAATCTAATTTAAGTACTATATTTTTAAGCAGAAAGTCCGCATTACTCTATTTTTTTAATATATTTTAAGACAGTTGAAAAATAGTCATTACAATAATTTTATTAACTCAAAATAAATTCTATCAAACTTATCAATAATTAAGAAAGAAGAAATTTATGTAGTTTTTAGAGTATAATTAAAAAATTTTAGGTTTCACAATTATTATTATTATTATTTAATTTTTTTCTTTTTTCCTTCCATACTATGAATGTTTTGCAAAACTCAGCGAGTCGTACTGCTATCAGTAGTAGATAATTGTTCTTGTCGATTCGATTGCAGTTAAGCTGTAAAAAATAGACAGTTGGTTGTTGGCACTGCCATTATTAATTGACATCAACAATCAACCTTCTATTGGATCATGTCTAAAATTTTATTAATTAATCAATATTTTTAAATCGGATTAATTTGCTATAAAACTATCAGATATAAATTTTATATTTTATTTTTGTAAATATATTATTATTATGTCCTTATTGATAATTAAATAAATAATATCAATTAAAATTAAAGAAAAAAGAAAAATGGAAAAAGCTGACGAAGGAATGATTTTTTTTTTTTCTTTTTTATATGAAATGGTTGGGTGGGTAAAAATGAAATATTCTTCCATCATTGTGCATCGTCATAAGGTGAAACATGTGGAATCTTTGTCCCGTACGTATTTGGTGCACGAGTTTGAATTGTGAGCTGTATTGTATATTACTTCTTTTTGCAGGAGCAGGTAGAAATCCAACAAGAAGAAGACAGATTTCGATTTAAATTTATAAAAAATTAATAAATAAATACTTTAATTATGTTTCACTCCACCCAATTATTTATTATTTACTTTAATTTAAATAGTCTTTAGATTAGTATGAAAATCAAATCACTCTTTTAAATATTAAAAGAGAGAGGGAGAGACTAAGTAAAAATATATGACATGGCCTTCATTTTAAGATTGCGATGCTTATTTTAAAAGGAAAATTAAAAAATATTGAGCTAAATAGTTATATTATTATATATTATATATTTTATTAAAATAAAACATAAAAATAATATAATTATGATTTTTTTTAAAAAAGATTTACACATCTAAAATTATTATTTTTTATTAATATTTGATATTTAGAATATTTAGTGTTTCAATCCCATTGATCATTTAGTGTTTGTGCTTTGGTTGTATATGTGAAAACTGTTTTTCATTTTATATATATATATATATATATATATATATATATATGTTTGATTGTGTGTTTCTTAAAATTTATTCTCAAAATTATTAATTTTAAAATTTTAATTAAAAGGTGAAATATAATAATTCTTTTATTTAATTATTTTTAAAAATAAAATTTAAAAGTAATTACAACTTTATTCTGAAAACAACATCTTTATTTATTTTTGAAAACAATATTAAACATATTTTCACTTTTTTCCTATTTTAGAAGATGGTTTTTAACAAATCCTCTTATACATGTTTTAACAACAAAACTCATCATTTTCAGAACATTCAAAAATACCATTTTAAAAAATTAATCAAATAATCAAGTGTAGTCAAAACATTAAAAAGTTTGGATTAGCCCAACATTTGATTGTTTTCTTCGCGGGCTTTTAAATTGAATTAAGTTGGGCAACGTTGCATTGTTGCTTCCATTGAAGAAAGAATAATCGATCGAACCATGCAGTAAAGCAAGTAATTCCTTTTTCTACCATCATATAATAATTGATTTTTATTAATTATATAAATAATTAATATTTATGTTTTAAAAAATAATAAAATATTTATATTTCAAATATGCATGTACCTTTTTCTTTTGGTTTAAGACAATGAGAAATATATATAGATAAATAGAGATTCAATTACTTAACTAAAAATATAAAAATGCATAAAATTATGTTTTTTTTGTTGATAAAATAATATTGATGCACAGAATTTAGTTGATAATTTTGAATATCAAATTCTTAAACTATGAATGATAATCGGTTTGCTGAAATCCGTAAACCTAGAAAGAAATCCGAATAGTGTCAATTGCTAGGCAAAAACACTCTAATGCTTAGATTAGAAATCTATATTTTTAGAGTGATAAAGCAAACTAGCATTAATTTTACAGAGAATGTTTCAAATTACCTTTATATGTAAAATTTTACTACCCTTTTATAGTGGTTTGACGTTGCTTATTGTATTTTTTAGGTTTTACCAAGTGAGGCTTTTGGAGAAAGGGTTTAAGAGGTGGATGCTCAAGAGGTTTAATCATAATGCTTCGTGAATTATCCCCTAATTACTGCTTTATAGTATATTATTTTGGAGTTTAATACGTAATTGAGAGCTTAATATGCAATTGTACGCATAATTTTTAGCAGAAGCATACAACTTTAGGGATTAGGATGTAATTCTGGGGGCTAACACATGTACTCCGCAATCCTCCATCATTGTCTTTAGTAGGTTTGTAGTCATTGGACAATGGATCTCAAATTTTTGGCCTTTTGTTTTGGCTTTAGAGATATGTCTCAAATTTTACCTTCTTACCTGACTTTTAATTTTGAATGAATAATTTTGATGTCTGGCTTGTAATACCTGTATTTTAATACGAATACTTTATAGAATACCTGCTAAGCAAGATAAAGTATTTTCTTTATTTGTTTTCGAGTTAACACAAACACGTAGTAGGTCTCATTTTTCAACGCTTATCTAGAATCTTCTTCACCTTCGAAGTCAATATGAAATAACCTTTAATTATAGACGTTCAATTGTGGTCAGGTTTTTCTTCTTTAATTTGACTGCTTTCGTTTTTCCTCCCTAACTAATAATAATATTGAAATTAAAAAAAAAAAAAAATTCAAGACACATTGCAAATCTTATTTTTTCTTAACTCATAATTCACTCTTACTAATCAAGTAATGCATATTAGTTAAATAATTACACATTTATTTTATAATGGAGGGTTGATTTGTTTGCTTACGTTCAATATGCTTGAATTATTGCAAGCTTGCCAAAAATATTGATGATTTAATTTTTCTTTAATAACAAATTATCAAAGTTTTAATACACAAAATATTAACTATTTATTTAACATTGTAGAAAAATGATGGGAGATAAGAGATCCTCCAAGAACATTTTTATAACATTTATATGATCAAAGTATTATCCTTATTTATAGATTTACATTTATTTTGGATCAAATCTCAAAATTATATCAACAATTTAAAATATAATAAGATTAAAAAAATTAAAAAATTATACAATACTGAAAATAATTAAGTTAATTTTATAAATTTTATAAAATTAAAATTGTTAAAGTAATTTTTTTAGAGTGCGCAACGTATACTTCATAATTATCATAAATTATGAGTACATAACTTATACTTTATTTTCTCATAAATATTAAATAAAAAAAGAGTAAAAAATTTTGTGGTGTTATTAAATTGAATCGTTTTAGGTTGATTTGTTGCATTTGAACTTGGGTAAGTCCGGTTTAACAAGCAGTTTTTTTGCTGGACATGAGGCATAAATTTCGTGTCGGGCTCGTGCCAGGCTGTTATAGGTAACATGGAATTGCATTAGGAGCGGACAGGGACGATCCAATTTTCACCGTCATATTATAAATTTTTAATCTAAAATAAGTTTCATTAACGAATGCTTTTTAAGACGTTTGTTACATTTTTTGTATTTAATATTTAATACAAGAATTAATAAATATATTTTTTATAAATTAAAATTTATTAAAAATTATAACTTATTAAATATAAAAATTTTAATAAATAGCTAAGGATACTTGTTGTTAAAATTTTTTTAAAATATTGTATTTAAATTATATTTTTACACATTTTGCAGTAGAGATTAATTGTCCAAAAATTTCATGACCCAATTATCGGTGGAAACGTGCCACGTGTCAGGATCTTAAGTTGTGACACAAGTCCTTCCCTGATGACCGTATTTTGCGTTGTTCATGCGGAGAAGGTACAAAATAAAACCGACCTCATGTTGGGGTTTATTGGCCAATGCGAGACGTCATCATCTGGGGTTTTAGACAAGTTGTCAATTCACATAACTAAATTAATTTTCACCGACGAAATATGGGTTTCTGGGGTTAGTTCTCTCTTTAACTCCCGCGTAATTGTTTTATTTCCATTCCAACATGCATTCTTTCATGCCCATGATTTCTATGTTCAATGTGTTCGGTTGCGAAGAAACCGTAAGAGGGAGAAGAGAAAACAAAAAATATTATAATTTCATTTGTCTTTCTAACGGATTCTCAGCCAAGAAACCGCGTAATTGTTTAATTTCTATTCCAACGTGCATTCTTTCGTGCGCATGAGTTCTTTGATTAATGTGATCGGTTGCCAAGAAACAGTGAGAAAGTAGAGAAAACCAAAAAAAAATTATAATTTCATTTGTCTTTCTAACGGACTCTCGCCCACCAAATAGACACATGTTTGATTTGTCGGAATTCATAAGAAAAAACTTGAAAATCCATATGAGCGTTTGTAAACCAAGTTATATATATATATCTATATCTATATCTATATCTATATCTATATATATTTTCCTTTTAGACAACGGAGACATTGGGGAGTATTCAAATTTCATTTTATTTATCTTGACTTTATTTTTGTCATTTTTGTTTCAGGAATCGAAGTGAAACCAGAGAAACCTCACCCATATCACTCTAATACTGTACAGGGAAAGCTTCATGTAACTCAGGTATGTTTCCATTGCTCAACGACAATGATGAAATTACGTTGCTACTGTATCATTAGGCTTGTAACTGAATGTTGGTTTTCCGAATTTTTTAAAAATATTTATTTTTGCGTGACATAGTCGCCTTGATCTTTATAAATTTGAGAAGTTGTTGGGTTACTCTTCGTCTCTTAAAAAAAATACTGTAAAGATTACTCTTTATCTGATAGTGTATTTTTCGATATAAAAAGATTAATCGAGAAGAGTAAATGTAAGCACGTTATCGAATTATTATAAAATAGTGTGTGTTTTCGGTGATTCTTACTTTCTCTCAGTTTTTATCACTTTCTAATCATTTCAAGTTAATATTTTTAAAAGAACACGAAAATTATCATTATACCCATTTCATCATTCTCTTTAGTGGTAATATCTGAAACAACATTATTATCTTAATAATTTATTTATTAAAAATATATCGATAAATTTTTGTATGTACAAATGTATATAAATAATAAAGAATGTTTTTTTTAAATGATATGATTTAAATGTAAATTATTTTTATATTATATTTAAGAAATTATTTATGAATGTCTTGGAGAGACATACTTATATTATATATTTTGTGAAATGATATAAGATAATATTTTAAAATATATAAATATTATTATACAGAGTCTATATGCTTAATAAGTCTTATAGACCTGAAAAATATGTTTAAAATTCTAAAATGTGTCTTACAAATTTGTGATAATTGCACGTGTAGACCCTACAAAGAGGGGTATGACAATATTAAACTCCTTATGACTAAAGCATAAGAGATTTTATGCATTTCTTAATCTCAAAATTATTCTCAGGACATTGATTTACATAAAACTTATCTCCTTCAAATAAAAAGGTGTCATCTGATTTGCAATTTTGTATGCCAAATCTCTTAAGAACTTTTTCGATATAATTTTTTTTTGTGATAATCTAAGAATACCTTGAGTATGATCCTAGTGTATCTAAGTCCTTAATACAAAAAAGGTATTATTAAGATCTTTCATCTCAAAGTTCTTCACTAAAAATCTCTTGGTTTCGTGCAACATTCTTATATCGTTAATGGTAAGCAATATGTCATTGACATATAAACCTAAAAAAATATGCTTACTCCTACTAGACTTATGGTATATATAACATCTACCACGTTCATATTAAAACTAAATGGGATAATGACTTAATAAAATTTATAATACCGCTAACAAGACATTTACTTAAGCTCATAGAAGAGTTTTTTTAATTTATAAACCACTGAACTTGCATTGTCTAATACAAAACTTTTTGTTGCATCACATAAATTATCTCATCAATGTCACTATTAAAAAACATAATCTTAAATTTATTTAATATAACTCAAGATCATAATGTACTACCAATACCATTATTATCTAAAAGACTCTTTTGATAAAAGTAGAGAAAATGTTTCTTTAAAATCAATACCTTTCTTTTAAATAAAGCCCTTAGCAGTAAGACATGTCTTATTCTTCTTTATTATACCTTTTGAATTCCTTTTGGTCCTAAAAATTTATTTATAACTAATCAGTTTCACACCTTTAAGTAATAGGATAAGATCTCATATATCATCGTCTTTCGTGGACTTAATTTTTTATTTAATGGATTAATTTATTTTTAAGAGTTTGATTTTTTATAGTTTGATAAAAGTTGATTAGGACATGTTCCGTCTATAACAAACTAATCCAAATAGCTTTCTTTAACACCAAATACACAAAAATTTACATTTAATATTTACTACTCATTAATAATAGTAACATCCTTTACATAACAATATGTACTCCATTTACACTAACATAAAACAAAAAAAACAAAAACTTTCAAAACATTGCTTGCATAGACCAACCATACATAGACATATATACATATATCCACAAAAATTTTGACACGCCCTTGGTTCTTCTCAACTTTGAGACCTTATCCACTACAAAATAATTTATCAATAAAGAGTGAGTTTCAAGCTTAATAAGTATATTATACAAAATTTTTAAGATCAAGGTGAATTAAAAATTATTTAATTTTATATTAAATCAAAACAAATATGCTTAATCAAACTAATGCATTCTTAAAACTTTTATTATCATAAAAATTTATGAACACATTAAACATTATCAGAAAAAGCTCAATTGGATAGTGTCACCTGTACCCATAGTGACCCGAATTAGAACATAATTATACATCTCATTTTTTACAAGAATTATTCACGATCAGATATACCAAAAATATGCATAATGTTAAATGGAATTCTTACAAGCTCGTAGGTCACATGTTTGTCGCAGGGATCCGGTCAAATCAGACTAAGCAATAACTATCGATGAGAGTCAAAATATTCATTTACATACATAAAACACATATCTCGATAACATTCTCAAATAATTTTTCATGACATTATAAACCAATTTTTTTTCACAAAAACACCAAAATCAACAATTTTATATTATTATCAAAGAATAAATATTTAATACCACTATTTTAAAAACATAAAATAGTAATCATTTATTAATGCTATTTTTTTTAAAAGATATGTATATAAATAAATGTATGATTTACTTATCTTTTACTTAAATTCTGCGAATACAATTTATTTTTCTTATTTCAACAAGCTGAACCTAAAAATTACATAAATAATAATTACTTAAACCGAAATGTACATATTCCTAAATACTTTTATGTCATATTCTAAATTCATCACTTTCATATAACTAATCTTTTCATCAATAATTTTCTTATTTCATTAATCTATTTAAATAAATTTTCATCACCATGTCATCCTAATCTCATCATTTCATATATATATATATATATATCTGTCTTTCACATATTTCGCCAACTTATATAATATCACCAATAATCATATGCATACAATAAACCAATCCATTCTAATATACAAAAAAAATTTTCTTTTCCCAATATTTCATACACTCGTATATTACCATCAATACTAGAATCATGGTATTAATTCATCCATCTCATATATCCATTAAATAAATTCGTATCTTCATTTTCTATACTAAAATCTGACATAAAAATTTAGAACTTATAATACCACAAATAAATTAATAATAAAGTATATGAATAAAAATGAAAGAAAACTTACAAAATTTTTTTTTTCTGTCACTTTTTCCTTCCCCCTACACCCTCCCTCCCCTTCTCTCCTTCTTTTCTTCTTTCCTTTCCTTTCTTTCTTTCTTTTCTCCCTTTGGATGTTTTTTCTTTCTTCCTAAGTCTATCTCACAATTTTTAATTGGATTAGAATTGAAAAATAGTGATTTTCTAATTTCTTTATTAATTTAAAAAAATGAATGACTTGGATTGTAACTTGCAAATCTAACAGTCAAATTTAATCCACCATGTTTTCACTTTACATAGTTAAAAATAAGCCATCTCTTAAACTAAATACATAGCCAAAAAGATGCCAACAAAATAGGACAAATGGACGGTTAGGAAGAAAATCAAATAAATGGCTAAGATTGAAAGGAAAATGGATGGGATTATTTACACAATTGGGCTTAAAACAAATTAATGGATTTAAATAAAATTATTAGGTTTAAAACTAATTTATAAATCTAAAACCCATTTAAATTTAATTTATAACTTGGGCTACAATCTAGTTAGGCACATTTCTTCTTATAATTCTAAAAAAGTTTGATCTAAATATAACTTTTAAGCCCAAAATTCAATTATAAATCAAAACTCTAAATTGCATGCAATATTAATTAAATAAAGAGAATAAAATAATGTAAAATTATTAAATTGAAACTAAATAAATATTTCAGGTGTTACACTATCATTCAATATCAATCTCATATTTTTTTTAAAGAAATACGATATATTCATTTGAAATTGCAGTTCTTTTTTCTTTAATGGATTTCTTTAATGGCAATAGTTCTCAAAGCTATAAAATTTATTCTCGTGAAACAACCTCTTGAATTTGTATAAAAGGTTCAATGACAATGTTTTATTGTCTTATTATAGAGTTACTTCTTAAACAATGTCAGAAGTGTGATCTTGATCATTGTCAATAGTAATTAGAGAAATATCAACATATTCTTTATCAAAAATAATGTTTCTAATTTTTTCTTGCCTCATAAGCTGAACATTGGCATTTTTGCTCTAAAAATTTGATTTAGTTGTAGAATTATAAAATTTGGAACCATTGGATCTTTTAAAGTATCTTATAAAATAGAAACTAATTATTCTTGAGTCCAGTTTCTTTTTGTTCAGTCTATAAGAATTTGTCTTAGCTGGACATCCTTACATGTGTAAGTGCCTTAAACTATGTTTTTTGCCAATCCAAAGCCTATAAGGGATCGTAATAATTGTTTTAGTTGGAATTCTATTGAATATTTATGTTATAGTCTCTGATACTTCTTCCTAAAGTGATTTTGATAAGGTAAAATAACTAATCATACCTCTTACCACGTCCTTAAGCGTACTGTTTCATCTCTCAGTAATACTATTTATGGTAGAGAAATTTGATATAGTGTACTGTAGGATGATAATAAATTTCTTTAAGTATTTAGTAAATAGTCTTAGACATTGTTCACTTGATCCATCACATTTTTTGTAGTATTTGCCAACACTGTTAGATCTTATGCTTTAATTCTTTTGCTAAGTTAATCTTTAACTTTAATTTTACAGTTCTTAAACATGTCTAATGACTATAACTTTTTATAGATGACATAAAAGGTAGTCATATCTTGAATAATTGTCAAAGAATGTTAAATACTATTGATTATTCTAAAAAAATCATAGAAAATAGCCAACAAATATTTGTATGTATAAATTCTAAGACTTTTAAGATTCTATTAGTACCAAATATCCTAACATTAGTGTCTTTTCTCTTTATATAATTAACATAAATATTAAAGTTTCAAAAATTAAACAGATCAAGAGTTTTGTTAAATACAAGTATCTCAATTTTTCTTTTTGAGATGTGATGAGTACTTAAAAGTATATATTTGTTAAGAATTAAATTCACTATTTTACACTTTGTAATATGATTAATACAAATAATAAATTTTTTTAAGTATTTAGTAAACAATCTTAGACATTGTTCACTTAATCCATTATATTTTCATTAACAATAGGTTTTAATTTTTAGAACATGTAGTAAGTTTTTGTTATTTACTTTTATTTGAATTATTCAAATCAGTGAACTCTTATATGGTTATCAATTAAATAGTTGTGTCTCTATATATTTTAGGCAAAAATTTTATAAATTATTCTTATAACTCATTTATTCTGACACATATTTGTGGTTGCAAGTTGAAAATTTGATACTATTTATTTTGATTATTTTATTAGAAATAACTCCTAAGGACATAAAAAAAGAAATAAAAAGAAATAAAAAATGAGTACAAATATTATTAGTAAGGGCTAAAAATAAACTGTATCTTAGTGGCATGCTTAAATATATAAAACAAATCTTTTATTTAATAAATAAAAAAATAATGTAAATAATAATAAAAGAGGTAAAAATAAATTCAAATGTATATCCTAAAGAAGCTCGTAGAGATATTTTAACACTTAAAACTCTAAAGCCAACTAATTTAAGAGTCATTGGCCGAGAAATTGGATTATAGATATAATTATTAAATAAATATTACCCAAATAATGTTAATTATAATGAATTAATAAGAATAATTTATGTTTTCTTTTTCGATTAAGTTCAATAATTTATACATCATTTTAAGTACAAAATAAAGATTTATAAATTTTTTATTTAAAGGTTATTGTGGCTACGCTTGAAACTTATAATTGAAATTTTGCTTAAATGAAAATATCAAAAAGAAATAAAATAACAAATACTTTGTAAATGAGTTCTTATTTTAAATCATTATCAAATATTAACGCCTTATATTACTAAAAAATTAGCAATAAATTAGTTGGGGGAGGGGGGTATGAGTACTTAAAAGTGTATATTTGTCAAAAGTTAAATTTATTATTTTACACTCTATAGTATAATTAATTTTTTTAATTAAGTATATTTATAGCCTTGTATTTAAATTTTATATTATTTGTAATTACTGTCTAATTTTTATTTTGATGTAGGAATGATAAAATAAGTTTAACTTTTTAACCAAGAAAAATTTTAAAGTGATTCAATTTTTTTGGATAGAAGACTCATTGGGTTACAAATGTTTACTAGCAATAACAATCAAATTTGGACATCTAAAGTTTAAAAATGGCTTAAATCGAGACCTATCTATACTAGTAGTCTAGTTTGTCCTTTTTTATATTTTTTAGATCATAAGTTGGGCTAAGCAATTTGATTGTTATTGCTAGATAGGTTTAACGAGATAAGATAAAGATTAATGACTCTTCTTTAGATATGACAGACAAAATTTATCAATATTAGGTGTTAAATTACATATTAATGTCAAATTAGTAAATGGAGCTAAAATATTCAACTATCCAATTAACTGATTTGACCTTTAATTTATCTTTTAAGCTCATCTTTATTCTTTAACTCTTAGTGCATCTTTAAAGCTCTTCTTTATATATATAAATAAGAGCTTTATTCATTATTCATTATACATTTAAGATATATTCAAAACATATTCACGGCATATTTAAGATATTCAAAAAATTACTTTGTATTTATATTTTTATTCTCTCTCATTTTTCTGTATTTTTAATCTTCTAATTAAGGTTAAGAAATTAACATTATCAGTTGTGGTATATTTTTTTTCATCTTTCTCTTGTACTTTAATGTTTATTCTTTTTATATAATTAAAAATTTCTTTTTAAAGTATATTTTAATTTATTTTAAGTTTTAATTCTTTATTAATTTTTGGTATAAAGAATGCTTGATATTTAATGTCTTGATTATTTGTAAACAATTAGCATAAAGAATGCTTTGAAACATATTTATAAATTAAAATTACCTTTTTTAAATATTTTTATCAATTAATTTAGAAGATAAACTTTTATTAAAACTTTCTATTTTATAGAAAAGATATTTTATAAGTTATAAATAATTTAGTTAATCTTAATTGAGTTATAAAAATAATCAAAAAATTTTTTCACATTTCGAAGGTGTTAACTTTAAAGTCTCAATGTTTTAATTTTGTATTTCAATCGTTGCTTGGTAATTCTTTCTTTAAAATCAATCAATCACTAAAATTCTTTTACTTTTAGATTTTAGACTATTAAACTTGTTCTTGGACTCTTAAACTTGATTTTGAGCCATTGAACTTGATTTTGAATCATTGAATAAAATTGTTATATTTTAGAAAAAATACTTCTTATGGATATGGCACTTGAACTATCGAACTATACTATAATAAAATTACCTACACTTGAGTATACATATTTAAGATGTAGATAAGATGTAACCTAATCTCTTATGTTATAATGATAAAAAATTCTTATCTGTTAATTGAAACTTTACAATTGGTGTATTAATAAGTAAAGATTAATTAAAAAAATAATAATACCAAGATTATCGTAACTAGATAAAAAATTAGTACCAACTAATTTTGAATTCTGAAAAAGAGTAAGTTTATTATTTTTAAATGAACAATAATATCCTAATTTATTCAAAGTTAAAATAAAAATCAAATTTTGCCTAAATAATGGTACAACAAAAGTCTAATTTAAATCTAAATAAAAATTAGTTCTTGATAATAATCTAAATAATTTTTTTTGTCTCAACTTTCATTAATTTGTCATCACCCACATAAATGTATCTTTTACTAACTTTTAGTTTTCGCCACTCACGTAACTTTGCATAGATAAATTTATGTAAGTTATTACACCAGAATCTATCTATCAAATGTGTCTAGGTATTGAAATTAAAT
>JAWDEX010000023.1:3243269-3259485 GCA_035221805.1 Trichilia hirta
CTCAAATGCTCGTATTTTCTCTCTTTTCACATGGTCCTATACAGTCCACTGACTTAAGCATCGAAGTTTACTCGTCGATAATCCAGCTTTACTCATAACTTATTTTTTAGTAATTTTAGGTAGTCCCTAAAGAAGTTCTACGTCGATTGCAATAGTAAACTTGTGTGGTGTAATGAGTTTTTCGTCCCTGAAAAATTTAAACATCAGCACATCGCTCCCGAATTCTAGCTTTTGAGCTGCAAAAAAACAAAGCTGGCCCTATTATTTGCTGATGCTCTCCCCTCTACTTTTGGCGAAGTCCTGATAATAAGCTCTCACAAGTTGTAAGTAGAGGATTCTCTTCAATATATGGTCACGTTTTTGCTAATCAAGTACAACAAGACAAGAAATTCATGCAAATGAGGTATTAAAATTTGAGTTAAAAGAACTTCCAAGTACTTTTCCTGTTTTTGACGTATTCTTATGAGTCAAAAGGCCACAAAGAAATACAAGAAAATCACTGGGAACTAATTACATAAAAAATACTAGGCACTAAACAAGGAACTAGAAATTTGCACATCATGTTTGTCTATGATAAGGGTGTTTTCCTTATTACTAGGGAGACTCGGATGAAAAACTTTAACCATCACTGCTTTCTGATGATTTCGGTCGACATTATGATTTTGTAGAAATAATGAGACGGTTTCAGATTCCCTCGAACATCTTCACTACAGCACTCACTGGCAGCCTATCTTTCCAAGTATATTGCACACACCACAAACCTACCATACAAATTCTCTCTGCTTTCCTGTTTGTTTCCCCTTCAATCCCACAGGCTGATATCATTGCAGCCAATTCACCTTTCTTATATGCTTCGGGAAACCAACCATCGACAATTGCATTGCTCTTCCTCACAAATATCTCTGACAATACCACACAAAGCGATAAATATCACATCGATGTCTTATTTGGTTATTCCCAGAAAAGAATTCAGTGCTACGTAGCCCGGGTTCTCTTTTATCCTATGGTTCTAACATGACTTCTGCTTCTATCAAAAAGTTCTGCAAGCCCAAAGTCAACTAGTTTAGGAGAGGAACTTCCATCTAGGAAAACATGTTGAGGCTTTATATAATAACGAATGATTCTGTGTTGGCATCTTCAATGTTTCATTTTTGTGCAACTTCTCCCATTATATCGCCAACAAATACGTACCTAAAGAACCATTTACCATGTATTCATACACAAGTGCAGTTCTACGTTGGTCATAGCAAAATCCTCATATTTCTAAGGTATGTTCTCTCGATTGTCCTCACCTTTGCCATGAATTGCTCTCTTTATCAATACTGCCTAATTCCCTGTCTCCCCGTCAAGAACTTTAACTACAATTTCTACCCCTTTCGGGAATTGTCCCTTGTAAATTTTCCAAAACCTTCGGAGCCCAACTGAGATGTATAGTTACTTGTAAAATTAATCAGCTGCTCAGACATTAATCCGTCCAATTTTTCATCACAATTTCCACTTTACCCTGCAAACTCAATTTAACAATCAATTGTTATAAATTAGTGCAACAACTTACTGTTATTGCTGTTATTTTATTTTGCTGAACAAGTCAATAAGTTGTTAGTCTTCATTTTATTTAGGAGAAAGTTATGTTCTTTGGTCGTTGAATAATTTTGGGAGCACGTAGTTATTTTTTAGTCAAGTTTGTTGAGAATATCTAGTATAAATTAGAATGTATATTGTTAGTTAATTGCTGTACTTCAGTTTATTTCTTGTATATATTCTTCATTGAGTAATAAAATTAGTTAGTTAGTTAGTTAGTTTGTTTGTTTGTTTGTTTGTTGTTGTTTTTAAATCTTGTATTTGGGTTAATTCTTTGTGTTTAGTTCTTTGTTATAGTGGGAACCACCATTGATGGCATTGACTGCTGGAAGAGGTAAGACCAAATTCTTGTTTCCATCAAGATTGGCAATGTGCTACAGTTTACAGACAAATATTAGTGAAGGCCCTATAATGTGTGATTAATCAAAATGAAGCACACCAGCACATTGTGACCTGGTAGAGTGAGATCTTCTTCACCACAGCACCTGCTTTGCAAATATCAAGTGACACCGCCAATGCAGCATTAGTTCCAAGCTGAATAAATCTTATCATGAGAAAAGACATTTCTTTAATTATTGAAAAGAAGCAGCAGCACTATATTAAGGAAAAATTAAAAAATAAAAGATGAATATATAACATACTTTCTGTTTGCACCACCCCCATTCATTAACAGTGCCATCCAGCTATTGTACCATTAAATTGTCAATTTGAGTTTAGTCCGTTGGGTCCTATAGATGCAATAATGAAAATAGCATGAGCATCGCAAATTACACCGCGCTATGAGTTTCCTAAAGAAAATCATAAAATAAAAAGGTTTTATATGATACCTTGCCAACCGAGGCAGGTCCAACGATGGTGTTTACATTTTGGACAGCCTAAAAAAAAAAAAATACTTGAAAACTCACATGGGTTGTCCATGCAATGCTTCACACTGAAGTCTTCATGCCTTCGTGATAACAAGTAGTTCATAGTAGACAATCCAACACAAAGTTAATTTATTCCCTTATCTTTTTCAAGAAGCTCTTTTATCAAAAATCACATATCATGAGGACACCCAAGTTAATCAAATCCTCCATCTGTCAGCTCTTATGCTTCGTAGACACCTTTTATGCTTAAATTAAACAAGCATAAATAAAGGCAAGTAAATAAACTTACTATCCTAATTTAAAAGGGCCAAGATATGAATGACTAAATCTTTCGCTCATGCATGTCCAAATACTGTTAAGTGCAACACAAATAAAAACATATCAAACGAAAAAAGACTATCATTATCAGTTAAAAGCACCAATTGGCACAGCAGCCCCAGCAAAGCTTCCATCACTGAGAATGACATTAACCTGCTTTTAAACCCATTGAGAAATTCCCATCACCGGTAGTCCAACACCACCACAAAAGAATGCCCAAATATCGTAACAAAATATTGTTTATTTATATTATAAATGTCACTTTTATCGACTGCTTTGATAATTTCTTTTCACATATATCAACAAGTGTTATTTGGGCCTGAAACTCTTGCAGATTTTTTTCTACAAAACACTCTCACATACACCACAAGTTACACAATCGAATCCTTTTACTTCTTACATTTCTCACCAATTAAACGGAGTTGTCGCACGATGGAAAAGTCGATGAAATTCTCGCATTAATGAAACTACGTTTAATAAAACGAACCGAAATAGTTTCTTATTTAACAAACCGTAAACAAAAATGTTTTAAGACAAATGAAATGGAATCAAACACACTTCAACTATTGGATTTCCACGACTGTCGAATATCTGACGCTTTCACGACTTTGATCTCGCTATTGTTTCGGTCGGTATTAGTTTGATCTCAACGACGTCTTAGTTCAGTGTTTTACTAGCAAACTGGTTTGTACACGAGGACTTCGGTTAGTTTAACGAGGTTGAATGCATGGGTATGTTGCGGAATGATCAAACCTCTACTGTTGATCGTCATGCGGAGTGACGTGGATGGTCGTGACTGATTTTTGTTGCATCACGTACCTCGAGTTTGGTTTTAGTGGGGCCAGTTAGGTAGACGAGATGCGCGCGAAAGGGAATCAAAATTCGGTGGCAAATTCAAAGGGAATAGTTTAACTAATGGAAATCGAAATCGATTTAAATTGATTTAGAAAATTTTATATTAATTTATAAATTAATATTTTATAAATTATAATTATCAATTTAAATTATAAATTAAATTAATTTTAAATTACAAATTGCTAAAATAAACACTTAAATGAATATTGGCTATGGTTATTATTATTTTATTATAATATTAATATTATAATAATAAAATAATATATTTATTATTTTAAAATTAAGTTAAAAATAAATTAAAATATAAAATTTTATCTTTTGAATTTAATTTAAATTAATAAATTATTTTAATTTAATTTTAAAGTAAAAATTTAAAACCCAATTCGTATAATAAAATTTGTTATATGTTATTAAATTAAATTAAATTATTTAAAATTTAAATATTTGAATCGATTTAAAATTTTAAATCAAACTAATTCGAATGGCAAACGCGCTCCTAAACCCTTGACAAAATTCGGATTAAGTACGGGCTGAACTGCGGGCCGGGGTTTTAACAAACTAGCCGATAAAGCTCGCATAGCCGCGCCTGCAACCCCATGACCCCCTTCTTCTTTTTCAATCCCGCATGACAGGAATCCCATGGTCCTCACACTCAGGCAGTCTTCAATTTCTAGGTCACCCGCTGCCTTCGCTCCGCTGGAAATGCTGAAAACAGGCTGACAAACTTTGCCGCCGTCTCTTCTCCGGCCATCGCTCTCGAGTTTCGCCGCAGTTCTCAGCCTTTCTCTCGCAGCAATAGGTCTCACTCGCCGCAGCCTGGAACATCACCTCGGATAGATCGAAGGTACTAGCAGCAACGGTTTCTTTGAATAACATTTATATCTCTTACTTTCGCTTTTCCCTTTTTATTTTTTTCATTTAATATATATTTTGTTTGGAAGTTTATCAATTTAGTTACTTCTAGACTCAGAATTTCCGTAATAATGATGGAATCAAAAATCTCTGTTATAGGTAACTTTTCCTATGTAAACTTGGCTGCATTCTTGCCTTCCTATTTATCTCTCAGTTTATGCTTTTATTATTTTACGTTAAATTTAAATCCATATTATGAAGATTGAGATCTTGTTGATAATTATGTTTGAAATTTTTTTATGGGGCTTCTCCTGTATACGTATGGTTAAGTTTGTGCATGCTTTCTCATATAGTAAAAGTTTAGGAATCTGTCTACCGATAGAAGAAAATCAACATGAATGTTCAACAAAGTTGTCTTTGCTTAAAGAGAAAAAATTGGATGTGGTTTACTGTCATACGTACGTAGTGAAGGCGATAATGAAATATAATTTGGTGGATTTTTAATTGTTTTTGTTAGATGAATGATGTGCCTGATTTCTAGAAGCTGTCCTGTGAACATTTTTTTGTCAATGAAAATATCTAAAAAATTCTGTATATTTTCTCAAAGTGATGTTGGAATGTAATATCCTTTACTCTTTATTATGAATGATGATTAAGCTTGTTTTTAATTTTTTATAGGTTTGTTTTAATGGGGATATCCAATAAAGATTTAACCTTCATTGACGAGGATGAATTTGAAGATGGTGATATGGGTGATCTTAATGGGGAAGTCTCTGAATCTGAATCCAAATCTGAATCAGATGAAGAGGCAGTTTTAAAATTGGCTGAGCCTTCACATATAGCTATATACAACAGAGATAGTCTTGAGGAAAAGCTTCAAGACATTAGTTGGCCAGAAAATGTTGGATGGATACATAAGTTTACAATTGATGTTGATCAAGAGCAAGAGGTGGGTGTGAATGATGACTTAAAAAGGGAGGCTTCTTTCTATACTTAGGCATTAGAGGGAACGAAGGTGGCTTTTGAGAACTTTCGATCGATGGGGCTACCTTTTCCAAGGCCAACTGATTATTATATGGTTATGATGGATATTCACATGGAAAAGGTGAAACACTGACTTTTGGCAGAGCAGAGAGAGATTGAGGAGCCTGAAGAGAGAAAGAAGGCAAATAAGCTAGCTAAAGACATTCAAGCCTAGAAGATGAAGCAGAAAGCTAAACAGAAGAAAGAAGAGATAGAATCTGTTAAGAAGCGGAGGAAGCAGAGGCAACAAAGTGGGTTCGCTGAGATTTCAATGATGGTGAGTTAGATTTGGCCTTTGAAAATAGGAAATTGTTAGAGAGGTCAAATAAGAAGAGGCCAGGGGGGGCTTCTGGAGATTGCTCTGGGGGAAAGACACACAAAGCAGTGGAAAGGGAAAGAAAAAGAAGAACAGGGATTTTAGAGATTCCAAATTTGGCTTTGGAGGGAATGAAGGTATGTAGAAGTAGAACACATCGGATACCATGGTTGATTTGAGATGCTTCAATAAAGGTGGTGTTGCTGGAAATAAGAAAAGGAGGAGGTGATACACTTTCTGCTTGTAACAGCGTTCTTTTGGTATGTGAGGCGTAGAAAAATTACTACAATCCTTTATTTTATTGTCTTTGATTAATCCTAGCTAATCATAATTTTGCAGCTGTAAACTTAGCATTTGATAGTTAATGCTTGTTGTTCATGCATTTTATTCCAGAAGCAATTTTTCTCCTGTTATGTTCAGCCATCCTACTTTGCATTAACAATTAGCTTTTTCATCCTGATATTTATTTTTTCGTATTTGAAGTTACAGGATTGCCAATCTTGATTTATTGATTAGCATTCTTTCTCATTTTTCTTTACAACTAATTTTTTTCTTGATAGATGCACGAATTGTTTCTCTATGTATTTGGATAGTCAGCATGCAAAGGCAACCAGAGCTGAGCTAACAATTATTTTTCATCCTGGTTTCAGCTATCAAATCTATCATTGTCTTTTGATTCCATATTTTTTTCCCCAATAAACTACCTTACAAGTACCTAAAAGCTTTAGTATTTTCATAAACTGTTCATGAAACTAAACTATTATTAACATAAACATGAGATTTGAGTTGGCTTATCATTTAATATTTGGATATTGCACACATTGGGCTTTTCATTCTTTTAAATTGTCCCTTATCAGTCGACTTTAGATAATGAACAAAGTTGAAAACATAAACCGATAATTAATAGCCAACTTTGGGCAGCGAAAAATCTTATTTTCTTATTGGTGTACGAAACTTGGTACTTGGTAGCATCTTATTTGTCAAAAATTGGGACCTAAATATTGTTCAAAAAGAAAATTCAGCCTAACCTACGGTAAATTGTCATGAAAACCCCGTCTAACATTTGTTTTTAGCACCATCCAAGGCATGGGGGAAGGGACCGGATTAAAAAACGGTAGACTGGTAACGGGTCTTGATACATAAGAAATAAATCATTTCGATTATGACTAATCTGTTTGAAAATCAATTTCTGAAGAAACAAAACAAAAAAGAAGGTAATGTTGTTCTCGCTCATCTATTTATCGATTTTTGTGTTTTTAATTTATATAATAGTAAATAAAGCAGTACAAGAGATATAATATTCAAATTATACTCGCATTAAAATTGATAAAAAATTGATTTATGTTTACATAATATATAACAAAAAAATATTATAAATTAAGTAGATAATAAATATTTTTTTATAAAGGTTCAAGAGTAAAGAAAACAAATTGAAGGAACAATAAAATAAGAAAAATGAAAATGATTTTGCGGGGTATGGATGATGTAATTAGATGACATCTGATGGTTTTGTATGGTACCATGGACTTCGATTAAAAGCCCCACCATCGCACTCTTATTAGCTTTCACACCCCACATCATTTTCTAATAACCCATCTCTTTTTAACTCCTGCTACAAAAAGCTTACCCTGCACACTTTTTTTCAACTATATACAGCCCTTTTTAAAGGTCTTATTATTATCATCTCATTCTACTCAAACACGACCATTCTACAAACATTTCTTTGATACCGTTTCTTTGTAATTTTCATGGTAACAATGCTTGATTCAGCATTGGGTTTCATCACTGAAGCTGCTTCCAACTCTCTTTTAATCTTCTGTTTCTGTAACTTGATTATTGTTATGATTCTCTTTGGTTCCAAACCCTGCTCCGGCTTTCAACAAGAAAGTGAAAGTCCTACTCCCGAGGTGATCACAAATACATATGAATATAGTCCAACTATCATGGATTTCGAGGAGCAGTCAATTCCTCAGGGGCAGGAAGCACCTGCAGATGACAGCGAAGAAGATAGAACAGAAGACTGCAGCACTAGAGAAGAAGAAGAAGAGAAAGCAGAAGAAGAAGACGAATTGAGGAGAAGAGTTGAAGAATTTATTGAGAAGGTTAACAAAGGATGGAGAGCAGAACTGCTGAGGAATTCCCGTTTAGTGAAGGCATAGTTTACGTTTACTAAATAATTTAGCCTTCAGTGTTGACCAACTTTCAGACAGACTCTAATTTGGTGTTCAAGCAAGCCTGGAGCTTATATGTATATATGATTGCTAAATTTATATTTTGATTGTATCTCTGAAAATAACTAATTTTCCCAGAATTTGGTTGAATAGATCATTTGAGATTTTCTTTAGTTTTGTTTAAATATCTTCATTAAGAGCAATAAGGAGTGTTTGCTGTTAATCGAAGTGCTTTCTAAAACACCTTCTGGGAAACAAATATCTTTCGGATAATTTCTTGGGAAGCTTCAAACATTTTTGCAGAGAACTTTTTTCATTTTTCATTTTTCATTTGTTTTTTAAAATGTTTTTCTATACGATTTTTATATTTTGTAGATTAGTTGTGTTTCAAAACAATTATGTTTTCTATGCTTCAAATTGTATAGTTGACTTGGATTTTCCTTCCCATGGATAAGGAAGCACTCTAGCAACAAAGTAGAAAACTTTTGGAGGAAAGGGCATGTTTGGAAGAAGCTATCTGCTTTTTATTTTTTACCTTTTTCTTTATTTGAAACTACTTTAGAACTTCTTCGTCTGTCGTACATCCTGATGCCTATTGTGTTAGTTTTCTAATCATATTCCTTTTTCTTTATTTTCTTTGTGGCATGCTGATGCAATTCAATCCACTTGAACGAAAGAAAATTGGTGTGTGATACAACGTTGAATATGATATATCAACCACCATCTAATATGCCAGCAACGACAAATGAGTAAATCCATATTGTTTGTAAATTGTATGACATTCGCAGTGGATATATAATATTACAGTTTCAAGTCATGAAAAAGTAGGAATCCAACTCTACCTTTCATCCCTTGAAAAATAAAAAACTTGGATCAACTGGTTGATCTATGAAATAATTTTAAAAAGTGCTCTAATTTTTACTTAAACAATTATTTATTGAATTTTTAAAGAGTTTTAACGACTTTAATGTATAGCGACCGTCAGTTTAAAATGCCAGAGATAACAAGAGCAAGATGGATAAAAATTTCCAAGAGCTCCAGTTGATGAAGATTGAAATGGACAACTGAAAATCAAATAGCATCAGGATAAACAAATAATTCTAGAGAGAGAAATTCCTGCATTATTCCGTACTTACAAGAAACCAGTGCAATGCTTCAAGTCATTATCATTCATCAACAAAACATACACTTGAATTCAATTTTTCAGATGCAAAGTACAGAAAAGTCCACTTAAAAAAAATTCAATCTCGGAATACTAAATATCCAATCAGAAGAATAGCACACCACTTTCATGCATTTTAAAATGCTAAACAAGACAAAAACATTAGAAAATACAAGATAAGATAACAGCTGCAGACACAGAATGATTCTAATGAAATTAGAAGTCCTACCTAAGCCTAATAAGAGTACAAGTCTGGGTTAAGAACAGCACCCTGCTAAACCCTATTTGCCCTTAATAGATGGCCATTGGGGTTAATTCGGCTTGCGACAAGGTTGAGAGAACCGAAAAGCAGTTGCATCTGTAGAAAGACTACCAAGGTTCAGCCAGCCAGCATATCGAGTCCCAACATGATCAACAAGAAACTTCACAGTTTGATTGGCTGGGACCTTTGGAATCTTCATCCATCGAAGATGTTTTATTGCCAGTAGCCAAGTTTCTAAACCCCTGCACCAGGTTTAAAGAAGCTGAATTGTCTCCATGGAAAGATGAAGATGTGACAATTGGCGTCACTGCACTGTATCCACCCTTTACTTCTTCTGCAGAGATCACACTGACGGTTATAGGGGTGACAAATGGTGCAAGCTCAGTTTTCTGCCTTTTGTGCTTCTGCTCTTGCTGGTGACCAGGCAGAAAACTGCCCACAACAACCTGACATATAATTCAGGAATAAAACATTTGGAGAATGACATTAGTGTTCATGAGTGGCAAAAGGGCCAAATATGTTGTTATGGGATGATTAGGTGGCTAACTCATGATATTAGACAAATCGAAATTAAAGTACATAATTAATATTTTTGATATTAGCAACATATAATTGAGATGTTGGTACCTGCACGGGGCCAGCAGCTATGAGAAAGCCAGCCAATCCTCCCCCTACAACTCGACCATCTGGACCTGCCAAAGAGATACTCATTCCACCAGATCTGCTCTTCGTTCCCCCATTATCAGTAGGCATAAAAGATCCAGACAAGGAAAGAATCTCAAAACGACCCTGAAAAAGGATTGAAACAAAATAAGTGACGTCCATACCATAAAATAGAGAAGAATGACAGTTAGCTCTTATCAATTTAAAATTGAAAAGTTAGGGATATGATACATGTTACCACTCTAATTTTATATTTCAGGTTCTTGCTTCATTTCCTTAAATGTAGTCTACCAGTAGTAACCAGGGAATACATGTACACTTAGTTTGCAGGGAATATAATAAATGATTAATGATCTCGTTTACATTGCTTTCAAAGTATTGCTTTGATGCTGTAGCTAAAGACATACACTATTATTCAAGCCTCTACACTAGGTGAATCACATAATAATTAAGAATGCATCAATTTTTTTAAATTAATTTTCCAGTGTCATATCTTAAGAAAACTCATCAATTCTTCAATGACAGCAAATAACTTTTAGGAAAACTGTATATAAGGAGGATGAAGGTCCACACCTCATATGTTAGGGTACCCCCAGAAGATGTAGGCTGACGAAGGGTAACATTTGAAATTGTACCATTTGCAGACAGAATGCATATAGCACGCGATCCTTGCTGAGAAAATGACATAACCTTCATTGTAACATCCTACAACAAGCATAATAAAAGTTAAAAATCCTAACAAAAGGGGAATAAACCATCACTGTAAATCAATTGCATTAATAAAATTTCCAAACTCCAAAAGTATTTCATTGCCATAAAAGGATAGTAATTCACATGAGTCTTTTGAACGAAGTAAAATATCAATAAAGGTATGCTTCAGAACTCCAATACAAAAGAACAAAGAAACAGCATACAACAGCACAATCTGTGACAGTAACAATCCATTCATTGCACCAAATTTTACTGGACGTTTGACAGCCTACCTCGCCAGTATTAACAGTGAGTACATGGGGTGTGAAATTTGCCCCAACAAAGTATGCAATTTTGTCACCTGCACAGGAATATTTCAGAAAAGAAATCAGTATAACAAAATGGATTTGAATGATTATGCCTCGAAACCTGCAAATCAAAATTCAAAATCCCATGCCTGATAATTGAACTGCAAATAGAGTAAACAAATCAAACAGAGACAAAATCACTGCAAGAAATTACAAGTTTCAGTGAAGAAAATAAAAATTCCTATATACAAGCAAATGATTGTCTGGTTATTTAATAAATAATCTTTAATCGTATAATGACAAAACTTTTTTCGCCCATCTCTCTTTCTCGCAACTGATTTATAATTGAATGTTTATGCCTCTTGTAATGAAAGTGATATTACAATTTTACTGTGAAGTTTAATTTTTAACAATGTAAATACAAGGCACTAACCGTACAAAAAAATTCTACAGAGTGACGTAAGGAAAATGAATAAATGTCAAACAAAGGCTACAATTTTTTAACCTTTGAATGACTAGCAAAATTAGAAAAGAACATTATGAAAAATAAATTTGAATTTTGCACAATGCTGTCATTAGATTCCATTTACTGGAAGCAACTCAGTTCCCAATTCTCACAACACCAAAGATGGCTTAATCTAGGATTCCATTTTAATCTTTGACCAATATCCTTAAGACAGCCTTTTCCTATTCTAGAGTTTGACCATATAATTGAAAATCATTCAATATTTTATAGATAAATATATCAAGCTCTCATCCATTTTTACCACACGCCGCATACCTTGGGCAACTTAATTTGGTTATTCCAATCACTTCTCAGCCCTGTCAGCTGGTGTCTGAGAATCATATTATTATATCCAGTCAGAACTAGACCAGTCACATCAGTATCAGCTAATGAGTTTATAAAAGAATGGCACCTCGAACAATCCTCTCTTTCTGTTTCCTTGTAGGATTCTGCTACTTTCCCTCAAGAAAGGCAGCAAGCCAAGTATTTTAGCCACAAGAGATAGATTCCCCCATTTTACAGTATCTTCAGCAAATCATCTTCTATCACACAGTGAACATTAATTCAAGATATGGGCAGGAATCAAAGATAATGGTCCCACTCCTAGATCAAACCCCACATATATCCACTTAAAATTCAACTATAAAACTCAAAATCAGAAACACCTCACCCCACATGACCAAACCACCACTTCTAGCTTTTCACATAACTAACAACTCAAACTTTCAATAATTGCACAAAACTTTAATACATCTTAGTTATACCAACAGATCATAATCGCTAATGTAACAGTATCATCTAAAACACATATACAGCAACACCAACAACATCAAACATTCATTCGAAGGACTAGTTAAAGAACATGAACAACTACCAGAAACATTCCTTTACCTGGGCTCTCATATTCATATTTATTTGACTTCTTTATGGAATCAAGTGGCCGCCCTCTACCCCGTTTCCAAGCTGAATACTCTCCGGTCAACGGAATCGACGCGGAAATTGGCATGGGCGATAATGCCATTGCGACGGTTCCATCTGGGCCGTACTTTCTGGGTCTCCCTCTCTTCTTCTTCATCTCCATTCCCGCGCCCGTGCCCGTGCCCATGCCTGCACTCGTACCCGCACCTGTGCTGAAGCCCGGAGGAGTCCCTGAGGCTACCGGAGTCGGTGAAGCTTCGGCGGCAGCTGATGTTGCAGTGGGCGCGGAAAACGGAGTTTGATTTTCAGTTCTAGGAGCCACCCTGAAGCTATCTGGAGCTTCATCTCCCTTCACTGCTACACCTGAACTCATGTTATTCTCTTCTTTTCCCTCCATTCATAGATCAAGAAAGTAGAAACCCTAAAAACACTTATCAGTCACTAAACCCCCTAAAATCTATGAAAACTAAGCATTCAGAAAAAAAAAAAAAAAAGCTTTTACAGAGGGAACACCAGCAGAACCAAAAAAAATTTACAAAAGAATCAACAAAAAAAATTCAAATTTCCAGGGAAATGAGCTCAACTACAAAACCAAAAATACTCAAAAAAAAAAATTACTAAGATAAGAAACCCCCCTTTAATCAATGATATAAGCTCAAAAAATCAATTTGAGTACTTAAAAATCACAAAACACACTAGTACAGTAACAATTCGGTGACTTAAATCTCCACCATTGCAGAGAATGCACATAGCTTGACTGTTGACTGTAATTTTTACTACAAAAAATTTATGAAGAACGTACAAGAAAATGAACAAAATTTTTCCGTGATAACTGAATTTGTTCATGCGATATGAAATTAGGGTTTTGCAAGGAGAAGGAGGAGAAATAAATAAAGTATAAAAAATGGAAAATTAAAATACATTTATGAATTAATTATTAAGAAATTTAATTTATAATTAATATTTTAATATCAAAATTCAAAGTATGAATTTTGGTTAAGAAAATGTTTCACGTCCGTCTTGGAAATTTAATAGAGATGAATTAATAAATGGGAGGAGATAAGAAATTTGAAATAAAAAAATAAATAAATTTGGGAAAAGAAAAAAGCTTTTTTATTTTATAATTGAGAATTTATTTGTTTAAAGCTAAAAGGAAATATTTAAAGCTGTAAAGCTAACGTTAGAGGCATGCCAATTCTAACCACTGACACCGTCTTTGTCTTTTCAGTTAATTATCGTTTGACTATTACAAATACTTAAGCTAATAATTACCCTTTAATTTTGAACAATCTATATTGTTAATGCCATACAAAATTACTGGTTCAGCAATTGAAGCAAAGCACAAAAACTAAGCAAAATCGGCTTATGCTGAAAAGCGCATTTTCTGCACCTTTCTGCTTCTGCTTTGTTCCAAAGAGGAGGAAAAGAAAACTCAATAAACTTCATAGTGGGGAGACAAAACTCAAAGAATGACTTAGAAATAGAGGATATAAATATACTTTTTAAAAAATAAATTTGAAGGCTAAGATAAAATAGTAATTTAATTCAAGATATAATGATATAATTGATAAAAGAATAACTGCCGAACAAATTGTAAATTCAAACGTTTAATATGTTTCGTACAATTTATGAGTCATTGTGCATGTACTTTAATTTTTACTCCTATCTTGTTGGATAAGATCAAGGAACACTGAGGAGGTAGATAAAAAATTCGGGTTAGTGAAGGATCAAAAGGAGATGGCACAAAAAGGAAGAATCCTTTCTCAAATAGAGCAGGTTAACCCCATCGTTGACTAGATGTACAAACAAGAAAAAGTCAATTACAGTTGACTTATTCCGGATTCAAAATAATTATTAAAAGAAAAATCACTAGTGTGTGCAGCCTGCATAAACCTTGATTAAATTAGCTGAAATATTAAAACTTGTATCATTGGCTTGATATGGGTTTTTGGTAGCACGAAACCAGTTCTTCTTTCCTCAAATGAATATTCAATTTCTTCTGCTATTTCCTCAACTAATTAGTGCTAAAAGGGACTGAAGCAGGTGCAGGTGCAGGAGTAATGGCTGTCTGCATTAACACTGAAACTATTGAAGGTGTTGGGAGAATCGGGATTGGCAGTGCCTTTGGAGTCGTCTTCTCATCATCCACAAGAGTAGTGAATGACAAATCATTACGTGGAACTGTTTTCTGTGTTGCGGTTGTCTCTCCATGTGTACTAAGAAGTGTTTTTTAATAGGAATACCAGCAATTTCCGAACCTCTCCTACCTGCAAAACGGTTACTAGAAGAGTAAAATAATGCCATCCAGAGAGAGGAAAACAAATAATGCTGTTAACACTGAGCACTAATGGCTTCGTTTTTTAGGCACCATTTACCATCTCACTGATTAAGAAAATGGAGATAAACTAAATTCCATAAACCTAAAATGTTCTCTAGGAATGCCATATATATTGTGGTCTAAATCAATACCACCTGAGAGTTTTTTTTTTGTCTTCATTTGTTGGGTCAGGAAACTCAACTGATAAAATACTATATGTGAAAATCAAACCAGATGCCTTTTTGATGTTCATGTAACATGGAAGTATGTATTCTTCAATAAATATTATGATGCATCTTTCCAAGAAATATTTAAAAAAAAAAACATTTGCCAAGTTTGTCTGAGGTATAAGAAATGAGCATGCAATCTTCAAAAATTATTTAGTGTGTGGTTCAAAGAATTTAACAGCAGATACAACTGTGAAACCATCATCCAGATGCGGATTTGAATGATCATGTTGAAGCATACGTTCAATTTTCTTGACAGGAGGATGTGATTGAGGAGTGGCTTTTGTGGAGCTAAGTAAATCAGGTATAGGAGTTAGAAGCACTGGCCCTCCTCCAGAAATTTTTTAGTGCTCGCAACTCCAGTTGAAATTCTAGGGGTTTTTGTTCACGCCCTGTACCTTCAAAGGGCTTGGTTTTGATCCAATGCATACTTCTTGCTCAGCAATAAGTTGTCCCTGAAGTTTCTTCTCGTCTAAGAGAGGGTTATAAAAAAATCATAATTTGCAAAGTATCAACAAGAAAAGCACCCATAATAAAGTAGAAAAATATAAGTTTATCCACAATGTGTAAAGAAGAGTAAAATAGCAGGTTCATTGCTGTGATATAGTGTATTTTGCAAGCACAGAATGTAGACGGACCTGAAAGGACGAAAAGGAATGATTTCTGATAATTTTCACAAAGTGGTGACCAACTATAAGCATAAGGATAAAATGTAACTATTCGAGACCCTTCAGAAATATAAGAAAAGTACCTAAAACCATCATAAAAGAACTCCACACCTCTCTCCTTCTCCCATGCAATGGTTTTTGAAGCCAACGCCTCCACCATTCCTGGTCCAATAGAATACAGTTTACTACAATCAAACTATATAAAGAATACACAGCAAAGTTGCCAAACGGTGTTACCGGGAGAGACATAATTGGAATAATAAATTAAACTGGTTTAAAAGATAACATTAAAAGAAATTGTTTTCCTAACTCTTTTCAAATAAAAACGAGAGAAAAATAAATGATTGACTAGGCAAAAGCAAAATAATCAAATTTTTGCCAGGCTTATCAAAGGTAAAACATGCAATACCAGCATAAAAGAAATAATGCCTTTGTTATATTTATAGTTTTGCATTGTTATTTAAGTTGTATATTAGTGATTTTTCTATGGCCTAAGAAGCATTATAGGCCTAGT
>JAWDEX010000023.1:3259585-3290411 GCA_035221805.1 Trichilia hirta
ACTATGGTGACTTATATATATATATATATATATATATATTACATCCAACTACAGTTACAGGATCGCCCGTCTTCGTCCATTGATCGGCATTCTCTATCCAAAAATATATATGTATGTATTACATCCAACTACAGTTATAGGATCGCCCGACTTATTAATCAGCGTTCTCTCTCACTTTCGGATAATCGGCACGCAAAGCAACCGGAGCTGAGTGATTGCTTCAGCCATCAACTCTATCATTGTCTTTTGATTGAATATTTTCTTCCCCAATAAACTAACTTACTAATATTTAAAAGCTGAAGTATTTTCACGAACTGGTCTTGAACTTTAAAATCCTCTCTCGTCTAAACTATTATTAGCATAAACACAAGAACAAAAGTGATTAATAGCCAACCTTGTGCAGCTAAAAATCTTATTTTCTTATTGTTTTACCAAATTTGGTACTCGGGTAGCATCTTATTTGTCAAAAAATGGGCCCTAAATATTGTTTGAAAAGAAAGGGAGTTTTTCAACTTAACCTACGGCAAATTCTCGTAAAAAACACTGGTTCTTAGCACCTTCCAAGACATGGAAGAAAGGGACCCGACTATAAAACCATAGACTGGTAAGGGCATTGTTACATGAGAAAAGAAAATCAATTTGATAATGACTAATCGGTTTGAAAATCAGTTTGTGGAAAAAAAACAACAACAACACTCATCTATTTATGGCTTTTTGTGTATTAATTTTATATACTAACAAAGAAAGTGGTACAAGAGATATGATATTCCAATTTCACCCGCATTAAAATTGATAAAAAATTGAATTATATTTATTAATTACATTTTGTTTTAAAAAAGGAAAAAATGATAGGTAAAAAAAATATTACAGAGGTTTAAGAGTAAAGAAAACAAATTGAAGGAACAATAAAATAAGAAAAATGAAAATTATTTGTGTTGTATGGATGATGCAATTTGATGACATATGATTGTTTTGTATGGTACCATGGACCCTTGAATAAAATAATGATCCATCATGGCTGGTAGCAAATCTTCTCCAATGCAACTAGATATGAATAAATGAATTATTAAATCACCCTCTTTTAGCTTTCACACCACGCATCATTTTCTAATAACCCACCCTCCTCTTTTAACTTCTGTACAAAATGCTTCCTATGTATCCTTTTCTCAATTATATACAGCCCTTTTTAAAGCACTTATTTATCTATCTTCTCATTCCGCTCAAACACTGCAATTCTACTAACAAATTCTTTGATATCATCTCTTTGTAATTTTCGTAGTAAAAATGCTTGATTCAACATTGGATTTGATAGATCACTGAAGCTGCTTCCAACTCTCTTTTCATCTTCTGTTTCTGTAACTTCATCATTGTTATGATTCTCTTGGGTTCGAAACCCAGCTCCAGTTTTCAACAGGAAAGTGAAAGTCCTACTCCTGCGGTGATCACAAATGCATATGAAGATAGGAAACTGGAAACAAATTCTAAGCATTCAATTCCAGCATTCATGGATGTCCAACAGTAGTCAACTCCTCAGGAGCAGGAGGCACCTACTGATGACAGCGAAGAAGATAGAACAGAAAACTGCAGCACTGAAGAAGAAGAAGAAGAAGATGAATTGAGGAGAACAGTTGAAGAATTTATTGAGAAGGTTAACAGAGGATGGAGAGCAGAACTGCCGAAGAATTCTCGTTTAGTAAAGGCAAAGTTTACATTTAGTAAATAATTTAGCCTTCAGTGTTGACCGACTTTAGGACAGACTCTAATTTGGCTGTCAAGCAACCTGAAACTAGTTGTATACATATGATTCCTGGGTAAGTATTAATTGTATCTCTGAAATTAACGAGTGTTCCCAGAATTTGTTTGTCTAGATTTTTCTTCAGTTTTGCTTGAATATCTTCATAAGGAGCAATAAGAATGTTTGCAGTTAATCAAATTGCTTTTCAATTTCATCTATTATCAAGGGTTATAAAAATGCTTTTCTGAAAACACTTTCTGGAGAAACATCTTTTGAATAATTTCTTACGAAGCTTCAAACGTTTTTGCAGAAAGTGTTTTTTTTTTTTTTTTCAAAAATACTTTTCTATAGGATTTTTATAGTTTCTGGAGTAGTTATGTGTAATTTTATAGGCCCAACTAATTGTTACTTTATATATTTTAAAGCAATACTGTTTTCCATGCTTTAAATTCTAAAGTTGACTTGGATTCTCCTTCACTTGGATAAGGAAGCAATGAAAGCAATAAAGCAGAACAAACGGTGGAAAGTGATTGATTGGAAGATGCATTATCTACATTTTATTCTTTACTTTCGTTTTCTTTATTTGAAATCACTTCAAAACTTCTGTTGTATATGTCGATGCCGATGGTGCTAGCTTTCTATTCATATTCTTTTGTATTTCCTCTATTTTCTTCGTGGCATGCTGATGCATTTCAATCCACTTGAAGGAAAGCAATTTGCTATATATGATATGAATACGAATACGAATATGAACATGAAAATGAATATGATACATCCCCCACTATTTAATCTGCCGGCAATGACATATGAAATTGTATGACAGTAGCAATGGATATATAATAATACAGTTTCATGAAAACTAGGAATCCAACTCTTCCGTCGTCCTTTCAAAAATATAAAAATTGCATCAAATAGTTGATCAATGAAATATTTTTGAAAGTACAACAATTTTTACTTAGACAACTATTTGTTGAATTTTATTTTATATTAGCCGTCATTTGACAATAAGTCCTAAGGTAAAAGATAACAAGAACAAGATGGACATAAATTTCCAACAGGTCCGGTTCGACGAAGATTGAAATATACAATAACCATATAATTCTAGAGAGAGAACATCATGCATTATTCCGTACTTGCAGGAAACCAGTTCTGCACTTCAAGTCATTCATCAACAACATACCCCGTTGAATTCAATTTCTCAGATGCAAAGTACAAAAACATCCACTTATAAAAATTCAATCTTGGAATACAAACTATCCAATCAGAAGAATGATACACCAGTTTCACGCATATAACACGCTCTACCAATAAGACAACAACATTGGAAAATACAACATAAGGCTGCAGACAGAATGATACTAATAAAATTAGAAGTCCTACCTAAGCCTAATAGGAGTAGACGTCTGGTTTAAGAACGGCACACAGCTAAAACCTTATGCAATTTTAGATGGCTATTGCGTCAACTCGGTTTCCAACAAGGTCAAGAGAAAAGGCAGCTGTCAACGTCGACAGACTGTCTACAGCCAGCCAGCATCAAGAGTCCCAACATGATCAACAAGAAACTTTACAGTTTGATTGGCTCTGACCTTTGTAATCCTCATCCACAGAAGAGGTTTTACTGTCAGTAGCCATGTTCCTAGACCCCTGCACGGCGTTCAAAGAAGCTAAATTGTCTCCACGGAAAGATGAAGATGTGACAACTGGCTTCACTGCACTGTATCCACCCTTCACTTTTTCTGCAGAGATCACGCTGATGGTTATAGGGGTTATAGAGGTTATAGGGGTGACAACTGGTGTAAGCTCAGTTCTCTGTTTCTTGTGCTTCTGCTCTTGCTGGTGACCAGGCAGAAAGCTACCCACAACTACCTGACATACTCAAAACAATTCAGAAACAAAATATTTGGAGAAAGACATTGGTGTTCGTAAGGGGCAAGACGACTAAACATGATGTTATAAGATGCCAAAGTGGCTGACTCATGGTATTAGACTATTCACATGTTACAGTATTGATATTAAAGTAGATAATTGATATTTTTGATATCGACAACATATAATTAAGATGTTGGTGGTACCTGCACGGGTCCAGCAGCTATGAGAAAGCCAGCCAGTCCTCCCCCAACAACACGACCATCCGGACCTGCCAAAGAGACACTCATTCCACCAGATCTGCTCTTCGTTACCCCATTATCAGCGGGCATAAAAGACCCAGACAAGGAAAGAATCTCAAAACGACCCTGAAAAAGGATTGCAATACAAGTGACGGTACCATAGAATAAAGAAGAATGACAGTTACACTCTTATTAAGTTAAAATTGAAAAGTTAGGGACATGATACACTTTACTGCTCTATTTTTATTTCAAATTCTTGCTTCATTTCTATTAAATGTAGTTTACCGGTCGTAAACAGCGAATACATGTGCACTTAGCTGGCAGGGAATATAATAAGCATTTAATGATCTCGATTTACGTTGCTTCAAAATATTCCCTTGACGCCATAGCTACAGGCATGCACTATAATTCAAGGCTCTAAACTAGGCGAAGGTACATAATATCGAGAATGCATCAATTTTTTTCTAGTTTATTTTCCAGTGTCGTAGCTTAAGAAAATTCATTAGTTCTTCAAAGACAGCAAATATAAGAGGATGAAGGCCCACACCTCATATGTTAGGGTACCCCCAGAAGATGTAGGCTGACGAAGTGTAACATTTGAAATTGTACCATTTGCAGAGAGAATGCATATAGCACGGGATTCTTGTTGAGAAAATGACATGACCTTCATTGTGACATCCTATAACAAGGATAATAAAAGTTTGAAAAAAGAGAGAGAGAGAGAATAAATCAATTGTACTAATAAAATTTCCAGACTCCAGAAACATTTCATCCCCATGAAAGAATAGTAATTCACACGAGTCTTTTGAACAAAGAAAAAAAGTTGATAAAGGTATGCCTCAGAAGTCCGATCCAAGAGAACAAAAAAAAGCATACAACAGTAAAACCTGTGACGATAACACTCCAATGATTGCATCAAATTTTACTGGACATTTGACTGCATACCTCTCCTGTATTAACAGTGAGTACATGGGGTGTGAAATTTGCACCAACAAAATATGCAATTTTGTCAACTGCACGGGAACATTTTAGAAAAGATATCAGTATAACAAAATGAGAAACTTGCAACTCTGCATTTGAATAATTATGCCTCGAAACCAGAAAATCAAAATTCAAAATCCCATGCCTGATAATTTAATTGCAAAGAAAGTAAACAAATCAAGCAAAGACAATATTTGCAAGTTTCAGTGAAGAGACTAAGCAAACAGAAGAGAAAATAATAATTTCTGTATACAAGCAAATGATTAACTGGTTATTTTAATAAATAATCTTTGATAATATAACGACAAAACTTCTCTTAACTTCCTTTCTTTCCCACAATTGATACATAATTGAATGTTCATCTTTTTGGCATGAAAGTGACATCACGATTGCATTTTGAAGTTTAATTTTTAACAATGTAAATTCAAGGCACTAATATTACAAAATAATTCTACAAAGTGACGTAAAGAAAATGAAGAAATGTCAAACACAGTCTACAATTTTTAACTTTTTTATGAATAGCGAATTACAAAAAATCATTTTCGAAAATAAATTTTAATTTTACACTGCTGTCAGTAGGTTCCATTTACTGGCTGCAACTAAATTCCTGATTCTCGCAATAACAAAGACAGCTTAGTCTAGGATTCTATTTTAATCTTTGACCAATACACTTAAGACAGCCTTTTTCTATTCTAAAGTTTGACCATATACTTGTAAATCATTCAATACATTTATAGATAAATATCTCAATTCTCGCACATTTTTATTTCATATTGCATGCCTTGCACAACTTAATTTGGTAATTCCAATCACTTCTCAGCACTGTCAGTTAGTCCATGAGAATTACTTTATTATATTCAGTCATAATTAGACCAGTCGCATCAGCATCGGCTAATGATTTTATAAAAGGGTGGCACATCTAACAATCCTATCTTTCTGTTTTCTCGTAGGATTCTGCTATTTTCCCTCAAGAAAGGCAGCAAGACCAGTGTTTTAGCCACAAGAGATATATTCCCTCATTTTACAGTACCTTCGGTAAATCATCTTCTATCACACAGTGACCATTAATTCAAGATATGGGAGGAATCGCAGATAATGGTCCCACTTCTAGATCAAACCCCACAAATATCCACTTAAAATTCAAAATCAGAAACACCTCACCCCACATGACCAAACCAGCACTTCTAGCTTTTCACATAGCTTACGACTCGTACTTTCAATAATTGCACAAAACTTTAACAGCTTAGTTATAGCAACAAATCATAATCTCTAATGGAACAGTATCATCTAAAAAGACATAAAGAGCAATGCCAACAATATCAAACGTTCATTCAACGGACTAATTAAAGAACATGAAAACTACCGGAAATATTCCTTTACCTGGGCTCTCATATTCATATTTATTTGACTTCTTCATGGAATCAAGTGGCCGCCCTCTACCCCGTTTCCAAGCTGAATACTCTCCTCCAGTCAACGGAATCGACGCGGAAATCGGCATGGGCGACAATGCCATTGTGATGGTCCCATCTGGCCCGTACTTTCTGGGCCTCCCTCTCTTCTTCTTCATCTCCGTTCCTGTGCTCGTGCCCATGCCTGCACTCGTACCCGTACCTGTGCTGAGGCCCGAGGGCGTCCCTGAGGCCGGGCCAGGAGGCGCCAAGCTTACTGGAGCCGGCGAAGCCTCGGCAGCAGCTGATGTTGCAGCAGGCGCCGAAAATGGAGCCGGATTTTCAGTTCTAGGAGCCACCCTAAAGCTATCTGGAGCTTCATCTCCTGTCACTGCTACCCCTGAACTCATGTTATTCTCTTCTTTTCCCTCCATTCATATATCAAGAAAGTAAAAATCTAAAAACACTTATCAGTCACTGAAACCCTAAAACCTATGAAAACTAAGCATCCAAAGAAAAAAGCTTCTACAGAGAAAACACCGGAGAACTGAAAAAATTTTACAACATAATTAACAAAAAAAATTCAACTTCTAAGGAAAATGAACTCAACTACAATACCAAAAATACTCCCAAAAAAATTTCCTAACTAAAACAAGAGAACCTACTTAAAAATTTCAAAGAAATAAGCACAAAAATCTGTACGACTCCTTAAAAATAACAAAACACAGTAGCACAGTAACAATTCGGTGACTTAAATCTCCACCATTGCAGAGAATGCACAGAGCTTGCCTGTTGAATGTAATTTTGATTAAAAAAATAATGAAGAACTTACAAGAAAATGAAAATTTTTTTTCCGTGATTACTGAATTTGTTCAAGCGAAAATTTAGGGTTTTTGCAGGAAAAGGAGGAGAAATAAATAAAGTGGAAAAAATGGAAAATTAAAATAATAATGATTTAAAATACATATATGAATTAATTATTGAGGAGTTTAATTTGTAATTAATATTTTAATTGCAAAATTCAGAATATGAATTTTGGTTAAGAAAATGTTTCACGTCCGTTTTGGAAATTTAATAAAGATGAATTAATAAATGGGAGGAGATAAGAAATTTGAAATAAAATAATAAATAAATTTGGGAAAAGAAAAAGGCTTTTTTATTTTAAAATTGTGAATTAATTTGTTTAAAGCTAAAAGAAATATTTAAAGCTGTAAAGCTAACGTTAGAGAGCATGCCAATTTTCCAACTACTGACACTTTCTTTGTCTTTTCGGTTAAGCAAAGTTTGACTATTACAAATATTTAAGCTAATAATTACCCTTTTATTTTGAGCAATCTACTGTTAATGCCACTAAAACAACTCAAATTAATGGTTTCAGCAATTCAGCTTCACAAGCAAAGACTAAAAACTGAGCAAAATCTGCTTATAGGCTGAAAAGCAGTTTTTCTAAACCTTCTGCTTCCGTTGTGTCCCAAAGCAGAGGAAAAGAAAACTAAATAAGCCTCATAGTGGTAGACAAAACTCAAAGAATGACTTAAAAAGATTTTTTAAAAACATATTTAAAAGCTAAGATAAAATAGTAATTTAATTGAAGATATAATGATATAATTCATAAAAGAGAGTAACTACCGACCAAATTGTAAATCCATATGTATAATTTATGAGCCATTTCGCATGAATTTTAGTTTTACTTCTATCTTGTTGAATTAAGGCAAAGAACATTGAGGAGGAAGATAACAATTCGGGTAAGTGAAGAATCAAAAGGAGATGGCACAGAGAGGAAGCACTTTCTCTCTTTGATTTGCTTAAGCATTTTCAGGGGTGAAAAAGCTCAAATTAAGCAGGTTAACACCATCGTTGACTATATGCACAAACCAGAAAAAGCCAACTACAGTTGACTTAATTCCGGATTCAAAAAGATTATTATAAGGAAAATCACGCCTGCATAAACCTTAATTAAATTAGATAAAATATTAAACTTGTATCATTGGCTTGATATAGGTTTGCGATAGCACAAAACCAGCTCTTCTTTCCTCAAATGAATACTCAATTTCTTCTGCTGTTTCCTCAACTTGGTTAGTGCCAAAAGGGACTGGAGCAGGTGTAGGTGTAGGCGCAGGCACAGGAGGAATGGCTGTCTGCGTTAGCACGGAAACTGTCGAAGGTGTTGAGGGAATGGGGATTGGCATTGCCTTTGGAGTCGTGTTCTCGTCATCCACAAATATGGTCGTCTTCAAAGGAGTAGTGAATGACAAATCATTATGTGGAACTGTTTTCTGTATTGCTGCTGTCTCTTCATGAGTTCTAAAATCATCCAACATCTTATTAATATTGAATTTCGATGCTGTGGTGCAAGAGATTGGAGAAAATGGTAACCGCGTTATTGGTGACTCTGGCTTGCAAGCGTTTAGAGCACCTAAGGAGTGTTCTTTAATAGGAATACCTGCAATTTCCAAACCTCTCCTACCTGAAAAATGTTTAATAGAGGATAAGAGTAAAATAATGCCATCCAAAGCAGAGGGAAGTAAACAATGCCGTGGACACTGAGCACTAAATTCCCGAAACCTCAAAGGTTTCCAGGAATGCCGTATATATTGTTGATCTAAATCAATACAACTTGAGAGGGATTTTTTTCTTTTTCCTCATTTTTTGGGTAACTCAACTGATAAAATACCTTCTGTGAAAATCTATCCAGACGCCTTTCTGATGTTCATTTAACATGGAAGCATAACCTATATTCTTCAATAAGTATTATCATGCATATTTCTAAGAAATATTAAAAAAAAAATATTCCAAGATTATATGAGGTTTAAGAAATGTGCATGTAATCTTTAAAAATTTGAAAGTGAGTGGTTCAAAGAATTTACCAGTGGATACAACTGTGAAACCGTTATCGCCGTGCAGACTTGAATGATCATTATGAAGCATATGTTCAATTTTCTTGACAGGAGGACGTGATTGAGAAGTGGTTTTTGTGGAGCCAAGTAAATCGAGTTTAGGAGTTTGAAGCACTGACCCTCCTCCAGAAATTCTTTTACTGCTTGCAGCTCCAATTGAAACTCTAGGGGCTTTGCTCACGCTTTGGACCTTTGAAGGGCTTGGTTTTGATCCGTAGAGTACTTCTTGCTCAGCAACAAGTTGTCCCTGAAGTTTCTTCTGGTCCTAAAAGAGACAATTATATATAAATCATAATTTGCAAAATATCAACAAGAAAAGCACCCTTACTAAGTAGAAAAATATAAGTTTATCCACAATGTGGAAAGAAGAGTAAAATAGAATGTTCATACTCGCTGCCTACGGCGTTCTTGTTCCTTCTCTTGCCGTGATACGGTGTACTCTTCAATCATAGAAAGTAGATGGACCTGAAAGGAGTAAAAGAAAAGATTTCAGATAATTTTCACAAAGTGGTGACCAACTATAAGCGTAAGGATACAATGTAAGTAGTCGGGCATCTACCTCTTCGGGAACATAAGAAAATTACTTACACCATCATATAAGAACTCAACACCTCTCTCCTTCTCCCATGCAATGGTTTTTGAAGCCAATGCCTCTGCCATTCCTGGACCAATAGAATACAATTTACTACTATCAAACTATATAAATAATAAACAGGGAAGTTACCAAAAGGCCTTACATACGTGGGAGAAACATAATTGGAATAACAAATTACGCTGGTTTAAAAGACAACAATAAAAAAATTGTTTTCCCAACTCTTTTCAATTAATAAAGAGAGAAAAATAGATGATTGACTAGGCAAAAGCAAAATAATTAAGTTTATGCAGGCTTGTTAATGGTAAAACCTGTAATGCTTGCATATAAGAAATATTATCTTTGTTACTTTTATAGTTTTGAATGGTTATTTAAGTTACATATTAGTGATTTTTCTATGGCCTAAGAGGCATTATGGGACAAGTATCATAGGTTGGTATTTTGGGCTAGACTAATTTTAAATTAAAAGCCTAAATAATGAAATATAAGCCAAAGCGATGAAAATGCCTTAAGAGTTTATATATAAAATCATGATTTGTCCCACTTCTATGGATTTGTGTCTTCATAGCCTCAAAACTATGTTTGACAACACCTTTGACCATTTTTTGGGTCAGTGTTACGAAACCGATCCTCAAAAAATAACCCAGAGTGTTGTTCAATGATTGAACTCAAAATAGTAAATAAAACTTTTATCAAATGAATAGAACTCACATAAACAGAATCTTATGGTATTAACCTGCAGTCATAAAACCTGTATTCCATCACATTTAAATCTCAAATTGAAGCTCCTACCAAATGCAACTTGTCATCTCACCTGCAAGTTTATTAACCAGTGAACGAGCTTTCTCAGCCCGTTTGAGAGTAAGATGAGCACCTTTTCCAGCGTTGTATCGGTTTCCGTCCTGCATAACCACAAGTAACAATTAAGCGAAGAAATTAAAATATCATGATATAAAAGTATATGTGAAAATATGGTGCAATTGCCAACCATGTTATACTCTTCAAGCCAGCACTCCTCTTCACGTGCTCCAAACCATTTCTCAACCTTTTCAAGTATTTCTTTCCTGCTAAAGGCTTCCTCTTTAACCTTGGCTATTTGAAGCTCAATCTGTTCAAGTAAATTAGGTGGATCCACGGCTCCTGCATTCATAGACACATTCAAATCAGTGAAAATATGAGAAAAAGTAATATCACTGATCTAATGATATATTAGCATGACAGATACCAGATTCAATGGCTTCAATAGCATATCCAAACGAACTATCATTTTCTGGAGCCATATGTGTTTTTCTGCAGATTTCCTCTAGCTCTACCTTCTTCTTCAGAACAAGCTCTTTCATTTTACTTGACTTCAACTCTTCCAACCGAGACACTTCTGACTCAACCTGAAAAACATATTGACGTCTTTATCACACCCAAAGCAAATCCAAACTAAATTTTCAAAATATACGACCCAGGGTGCCACGAAGAAGTTCAGGATAGCCAATTTTCACATGCTACTAACTTACATAATTAATAAAGTTCACAGAGAGAGTGTTGGGTTCAGTTATTTCGTGTTCTGAAGCAGCTATATTAGAAGTAACACTCCGAAATATCTGTTGCTCATCAACAGGAGTATCCATCAAATTCCATAGCTCCAACATGGTAGTTGCTAGATCTTGAAGCTGCCATGGTCAAAAAGAAAGAAGAAAATTTTGAATTACTAATCGTTGCAATATTAATATCATCTAAGGATAAACAACTAAAAAGATTATTACCGTTTGCATTCTCTGTATCTTAACCTCTCGCAGTTTGCTTATTGAAATAGTCAGCTGTTCAATTGTATCATTGCTTATACTTCTTGACCATTCAGAATCACCAAAAGTAGGATGAACCTCGCTAACTTTGTGCTTGAAACTCATACCAAGCACTGAGCAAAGAGAACTCAAAGTGTTTAGGTGGTCCTGAACCCGCTTCAGCCTATCACTCTGCGTACATAAAATATATATCTCTAATTTCAAAAATGTTAGAAGATAGCATATGAGTTTAATCGCAACAGAACAAAAATAAAAGAGAAGAAAAACATTCAACCTTCTCTTTCTGTAGTCCACGGAGCTCTCTGTGAAATTCTTCAAGCTTTCCCAAAGACAAATCTGTTTCATCCACAACTATTTCAGCAGAAATATATACTGTTGATCCATAGATCTCATTTTTTATCGTCTGTATTTGGTCTAAAACTTCTACAAATTGGTTTTTTCTGTCAGATTTCCTTTCCCGCATTTCCTCCACTTGTGGAAGAATTCTCGCAATCTCTTCCTTTAAGCTACTTGCAGTTCGATCAGACTGAAAATACAGGCCATATCAAAGCAAACAAGTTAAGGTAGATAATAAATAAACTGAACTTTTTTAAAATCCAAAATAGTTAAAAAAAAAAAAAAAAAAAAAATTGGGTAGAAGACCATCCATATATTGAAGCAATTACTGAATTTATGGACTGAAATCAAACTTTTAGATTTCCAGGACTCGTGTCTTTCAATTTATTTCTTTGAATAAAGCTTTGCAAGTTTGTCTGACCTAATTTCTTGAAAACTTGGAACTACTATAAACTGTGGTCTGTCACTTATATACATGTAAAATCCAGCCAACTTAGTTCCTTCATTTTCAATCTCCAATCACGCTGACGGTGCTTGGTATTGAAACTAAAACACTGATAAAAACTGAAGCTAAATCTACTATTTATTAGGTTCTATTTCGTAGTGCCTCGCAATGTTTATAGACACTGATTTAAACCCCAACAAATAAGTTTCCTGATTTAACATTTGACCACTGCCCATTACTTCTATAAGGGGTAGACAGCATACCAGTCATCCACATTATTTACAAACGATTCCATCTACAGATGATACACTAAATCATTCCTAACCTGCCTAAGGTTTACTGGTCGTTCCCCCATTGCAGAACATATGGTTGCAAGCTCTGCTTCATAGTTAGCAATTGTCTGCCTAAGCTGCGCTCGACATCGATTGGCCTGATCCACCTTTCTTCTGTATACTTCAAGACACTCTTGTTCAAGCTCAAGCAGCATTTTATCCCTATCAGCGTCCGTCTCCCCAACTTCATCCCATATTATCTGATCATTATGGTAAATTAAAGACAATTCATGGGAGCAAACAGCGTTAACCCAAAATCTAAGAATTAAAAACACTTTCTGTGTAAGAATTTATAAAGAACCTGTAGTTCAGATATAAGCGATCCGCTAGTTATCAGCACTTGCTGAACCAGATTGCTAACATCAGACATGTTAAGCTATTTAGACCTGCCAAAACAATTATCCTCGTACAGGAATTGCTGATTAACGACAGGATGCATAAAAAATAATCAATTACTAAGAGATCATAACCTCGAGAAGGAAAAAAATTGTGCATGAACCTAACATCCTGGAAGCCTAAATATTAAATGTGGATAGCCAGTATTAAATTCCACACACAAAATTTGAAAGTACGACGAAGTTCCCATATATTTGTTCACATTTATCTTCTTTTAGATTTATTCCATTTGTTGCTAAAATATCGACATGTTGCCTCGGTTTTTCTACACTGAAAAACGCTTAGTTAAGAACAAAAATCGTAACGTGACTTGTAAGGATAGGCGCATTGTTAGACTCAGTTAATCAACATGAAAAAGAAAAAAAAAGGATTTCTTTGAACTACCAAAAGAAATAACAATACCAAATAATTGGATAAAGCCGAGTTATATATCGTTTTTCATAATCTTCAATCCGAAACTTCGACAATTCAAAGTCTCAATACATTAGAATTTGCTTTTCTTTACCTGCATTTTCTCGGAACATCGAGAAAACAAGAGGAAGACAGAGAGAGTGGAAGTGGAGATTCGGCGACAAACCTGAACAGTAACGCGAGAATACTTGGGGCTCTCTAATATTTATTCTTGGCAGGACTGAGATCTTTTGTGTTTTCCCGAGAATTTTTTATTTTTTTTTCCTGGAAAAGGGGTGTACAAAGAGAATTAAGGTTTGAAATATGGAAGCAAAGGAAGTTGAGAGGGAGGGAGAGAGAGAGAAAGAGGCATACGTTTGCGGAAATTGGACCGTTGAAGAGCGTTTGTTAAGGTGGTGCATTGCTGACGTGGACGTGTGTTTTGGGAGGTTAAATTAAAACTTCACAATGTGTGAGTGCTTGGTGCTGGTAAAATGTACGGGATATATTACAAAAGGCAAATTAACATAATTGAGCATATTTTGATACTTATTTTTCAAATTAATCACGTTATAAAAAATTATTTTAAACTCAATCAAGGATTCAATTTCTAAATAAATTTACTCCCGTGATTACACTTTAAAACCAAACTTTCATATTATTAGTCACTACTTATAAGTCATTTCAAAACCCAAAATGAGAAACAAAACATCAAATTTATACTTTTTTTTTTTTTTTTTCTCATTCGTGAATGACAACTTTAATTTTTGTCACAAAACCTAATATGCTTATAAGCTTGATTTACTTTAATATTTCGATGCATTTTTGAATGTTTATTTTTTTGATGGATCAATATTAATAATATGAATATGCTTTTAATTTTTACTTATTTTGGAAAAATGTGTTTAGTAGAAGTAATTGTAAGTATGTTAATAAAGTGTAAACGAATTTGGTACATGTATAGGATGATAAAATGTGATTGCATATTTTCTTAACTTGATTATCAAAATCACTTTCGAGTTAGGTGAATTTTTCATTATGATTGAAAGTAAATTTTGAGTTTAGTTATTATTTACTTTCAAGTTCAGTTAATTATTAACTATGCTCAAAAATCACTTTTGAGTTCAAGCATTACATTAATTTTAAAGTTAAAGTTTTATAAAAAAAGATTTGAAAACTTTGTTCAATTTATCTTTTAGTCATTAATCTAAATTTGATTTTGTAATGCAAGTATAATTGAAGGTCCCACTATTTTTATATGATATAAAGGTTCATACGAAAGGGAAGCAAATGGTAGCGAGTCATACACAGATGGTGGGTTCATAGGAAAGAGTTACAAACAAAATAAGCTGACTAAAGTGCAAAGAATAATTTTTTAAGACAAAGATTACAATTGATGTATGAGGTAATAATAGCTACTGATATAAAACTTGCCTCATACCTTCACAAGCACACCTCCTTATATGAAGTTAGTGGTTAAATCAATGCTAGATATTCCTAGACTTCATGTGATCCCTTTCTTCATAGATTGAACCCATTCAATCTTCCCAAGATTAACTTAATTGTCTTATATTCTAACAATATTTTTCTTTAAAGATTTCAGCACTTTTTTACAAGGTATCTTTTTAGCTGTTTTCTTATCAAAAGCTATCGACATTTGTCTAAATAATTTATCATTAGTTTTGACTTTTACAATAACAAAAAAGTTAGTAAAAGAGGATTATCGCACAAACTAATGGTAATTCTTTTATTAGTATAGAAGTTGAGGCAACTTACTAGCTCTTGCGACTTAATAGATGATGATTTTGATACGTACATCTATGGGAAATACTCATCTAAAATAACAAGTAAAGACATTGATGCATATGAAGATATTCCGTGATCTAAAGGAGTGAGATACTCTTTGCTTGCTATTTTTAATAAATATTTTTCACAGATCGTGCATCTAAATCATCATTTAAATGTCACAAGCACTAGTGAGTTACCTCAATTTCTACACTAACAAAAATTATCATTAATTCATGCGATAATTCTCTTTTGCTAACTATTCATTTGCTGTAAAAGTCAAAGTTGATAGTAAATTATTCAAACAAACACCGGTAGCTTTTAATAAGAAAATAGACAAAAAGGTTGCTTACAAAGAAATGATAAAATCATTGAATAAAAGTACAGCTAGAACATAAAACAATGAAGCTAAATTTAGGGAGATTGATTGAATTCAAACTATAAATAAAGAGATCATATAAAGTCTAAGAATATGTAATAGTGATTTAACTACAATATATACATATAAATGTATGCCAAGTGTATAAAAACCTTGCCTTTTTTGTTTGATTTTTAATATATGAATATTTATGTACGGAGCTTACACATAAGTCAATGAGCCTTCAACCACATTTTTCATGCTAGTTCTTTATCGATTCAACTATGTTCTAAGTTATATTATTCATTTTTAATCTAAAATTGTCTTTTCCAAGTGCTAAATTATAGATTTAGTGTCACCCCTTCCTTGATTAATGAATTAAAAGCATTAAAAGAAAATAATATAATATATAATATAAAATAGAATAGATGTATTGAGAAACAATATAGCTACACATGAAAACCTTTCTAACCCGTAATTGTAGTTATATAACCCACAAACTTAATATTTATAAAAATAATAGATGTTTAGTTTTTTTGGTACTATAATGTGCTAGAAAATGATCACATGTTTGTACAATCATGTAGAAATATTGTTATATTAAGTGGCATCATTTTTTAGGTACTATAATTTTAAGAAACTTGTTTCTTAAATTAACTACCATTATAATTTTTTTAAATAGAGCTATCTTAAGATGGTCTAAAGCCTTTACTAATTCGTAAATTATTTTATAATTATATAACTAGAATAATTATATGATTTTTGTCTCAACTACCAATTCTTCATTTTTTAAGCAGGATACTTCTGATTAATTGCTCAAATAATACATTGGGATGAGAACATATATTATAAATAATGAATTTGTACTTAAGGAAGGATTTACATTATCATACTCAAGATGCAAATGAAATTAAAAAATTCAGCAAATCAATAGTTTTTCTACATATCTTAAACACATTTTCATATATAGCCATAATACATGTATATAATCGTATTAGTCTTGTTGGAATATAATTATAAGAAATTCTATTTGTTACACTGTCTGCTAAAGATGACCCTTAATCAAAAAGTTTCTGATAGAGCTCCTACTTGGTTTTTAAAAATTAAAAATTCTAATAACTATAGTACTTATTCCATGTTAAACCACGATAAATCATATCCATAAAATGAGAATCAACAGCAACTAACCTATAAACATACATTTTTTATTTCATTACTAGATTCACACAAGTTTAGCACATTAAAGAAAAATTTAACCTTAATTTCATTTATTATATCTAGATTCGCTAATAACTCATCTATTTTATAATTTGTTAGCACACTTTATTCACAGAAAAAATTTAACTTGAATATAGATGATTGCCTTCAAATAATGGATATGATTAACTGGACACACGGTCATCTAAATAATATCTATAGATTTATTCAATCTACAAATGTTATTTAGATGACGATATGTCTAGTCAATCATATTCATTATCTGAATACAATTATCTGTATTTAAAATTAAATTCTTTTTTTAAGAACAGCGTCTCGATAGATAATAAAATAGATGAGTTGTTAGTAAATTTAGATATAAGAGATAGAGTCGAGATTAAGTTCTTTTTTAATATACTAAACTTATGTGAGATTGGTAGTAAAACAAAGAAAGTATATACTTATAGGTTAGTTACTGCTAATTCTCATTTCGCGAATGTGATTTGAGTACAAAGAACAAATACTGTAGTTATTAGAATTTTTAATTTTTAAACTCTTTTTTAATATGCTAAACTTGCTCTAAGAATTAGTTAAAAAAACAACCAATTTGTATATATTTAAAAATATGAAAATTATTTAATCTGTATTTAAATAGGTTCAAATGCAATATTCAAAGAAGTTAAAACCTACATTTGAGTAAGGTTAAAAAATAACTTTCAAGTACTTAAAAAATACAACTTTCAAATGCAATTTATATTTGTACTTTTTAGAGCAACTTTCGAAACCTATATTCAAGCAAATCAAAAACTTACATTCGAATAAGGCCAAAAGTTAACTTTCGAGGGCTTAAAAATTTTAACTTTTGAATGCAGTTTATATTTCTTAATATGCCAAACTTGATTCAAGAGTTAGTTAAAAAGCTAATTTGTATATATTTAAAAATACAAAAATTAGTTAATCTACATTCAGTTAAGTTCAAATGCAACATTTAAGAAAGTTAAAAATCTAAATTCAGATTAAGGTCAAAAAATAACTTTCAAGTGCTTAGAAAATATAACTTTTAAATACAGTTTATATTTTTACTTTTGATAGTTTATATTCTACTTTTTAGTGCAGTTATATTTTTATTTTATATGACAATTATATTTGTATTTTTTTAGTATAGTTTATATTTCTATAGATATTGCTCGAAAAGTGACGAAACCTTTCTGACGAGTGATTTTTAGATTACAAATTTTTTTATTATCAATCAATATTGTCAATTTTTCATATTTAAACTAAAATTACAACATCTAAAATACAATTTACATGTTAATTTATAATTTAAATTTAAAATTTTGTACAAATAATATTCAAACTTCAAATAAAATTAAATAAAATTCATCGACTTTTAAAAAATTTGATTGTCAAATAAAATATCGTTATAAATGCACTGGAAGTTGTTTCACAGCGTGTGACCTTTTAGTGAACTACGGTTGAGAGTGTTTTATAGTTTAAAATGTTTTCGCTCAAAAATAATATTTAAATTTACAAATAAATAATATATGTTTGTATGAATATAACATTTGAGTTTTTAGGTAAACGAAAGTTGTTTGCTTGAAAGTGACATTTGGTTTTGTAACATAATTTTTTGTACTTATTGGAGTGTTTAAAAAAATGTGTTTTAAAAAATACAATTTTTAAACACTCTAAAAGATAAAATTTTAGAGTTGTCATTAGAAGGATAAATTTGTCCAAAAATTAAATCTTTGATCAAGTTTAAAACAATTTTTATAAAGTAATCAATTTTAAAATAGATCCCAAAATAAGATCAATTTCGTTAATTTTTCTTAAAAAATTCATAACAATAATACGGACAATTTTTTATTTATTTATTTTCAAAGATATGCCGGCGTATAATTTACCTTCATTTTTTTCCTAAACTTACACACCAATATCACAAAAATGCATGAAAGACACTATCACCAGCGTTTTGAAGGGAGCAGAAGCTTTATTTATAAAATTAATTAAAAAAAATAGAATAGCATGGGGTAGTAAAATATGTCAAACAGATATGTGCAGTATTTCATCCATGGCTTGGAAATTGGTAACCATCTGGGTAGAACCTAGTACAAAATACAAATAGACGGAAAGCAACAAATCATTACTTCCAGCAGGTATAAAACTCAAGAATAGCTTTTGGCTTATCCTGGATCTCCCAAGTTACAGCAGCTAGACGCTCATCCCCCAAGGTCCCATCTCTTACAACAGATCATTTCTCTTACAACAGACTTACCATAAGTCAAATTTACCCTTTGAATTACAGAAACAATAACGCATTGGCACTAAAACAGATTAATCTAGTGATAATGAGCTCGGGTTGCCTTCAAATTCTCTCCTAATGATTTCAAACACAAATTCATTCCAAGTATCAACCGGACCTGGCATGCACCAGTGTAAGCAATCCTGTGGTGGAGGTTTTCCATCTGGACTGCGTTTTGTGATCTTCTTTGGATCAGGATTCCGATAGGGGCCTGGATGCCCATCATGCCGGTACCCAAAGGCTTCGGTGATATCCATCAACCTCAATTTTGATTTATTGGTCGCATTCTTAATTGCATTGTTGAAACCAGTCACTTGTTTCTCGTGCATTACTTCTGTAAATCCATTTTTCACTATCTCACCCGCTGCAAGAGGCCTTTCCTTTCCAGTGCAAGAACCACCAGTATTCCAGGCCCCACCCTCATAATGATCAGGTGAATAGGAACGCAAAATGGTCAGCCCTGTGTAATTTGGATGCGTAGCAATAGCAGCTATGATTGTCTCAACTGATATTCCAAATGCATCAACATTGTTAACCTTCATCGGCTGAGACTTGTCCGGCCACCACAACTGTCCTCCCACAATCTCGTTGTTCAAGATATAGACTGACTGCTTAGCAAACCAATGGCCTGAAGAGAGAACAATTACATGAAACTTTGGTAGGAACTCCATCAAGTTCTCATCTGGGGCATCAAGATGGAGCTTGTCAACACCTGCTGGAGCAAAATCAAATGCATCATTAGTTTTTTGTACAAGCCAAGAGGACCATATCCGAATGATCGTTACAGAAGTTGACTTGAAGAACCATTGCTGCATTCTTCGGTTCCCTCGATTTTTTGGAACTTCTACCTGAAAATATCCAATGACTTAATCATCAATTTCTGTAAGAACTGTATCCCAAATAAGGAAACATAAATATCAAGCGTGATGCAAAAGTATATTTCCTTCTTAGGGAAAACCTCTTCATCTCTACAGGAATGACAACTCTTCAGTGATCTAAATCTAACATATAACACTCAGCCGAATAAGAAGAGATAAAAAAAATGTTCTCCCCTATTTTTTCCTTTCCCAAATCGTCGAAACATCAATCATGCATGAGATTTTAAAAGAACAACTGCACAAGGTTTAGGACCAAATTGAGCCCAACTCTGGGTTCAACCAAGCAGCAGGGATAGGTCCACAATTAGAATAACAGACCCCTCTATATGTCATCCAACCAAGCTATTATTGAGGTTATATTGTAAGCCATTTTCTTTCTGGGTTGGGGGTGGAGCAAGGGTGAGTAAGTGGTTGCAGAAATGGATTTTAAGCTATTCTTGACTAGCACATTTTACAGTCTCTTTTTCAGTAATCAGACCTATCCCACATCACCTCACTAACCAAGTCCTACTGCTATTTAAGCCTCCATGCAATCCATCAAAATTAGTGCCACGCTTATTACCACTTGTACATTGGTCAAGGAGTATAAAGTAGTATGGAAAAAGTATTTTGATAATTTCAGCTCCCTATGTAATTGAGTTATGGTGTTTGTGAATTCTAAGACAGAAAATGAAATTCATCATAATCATCACCAACGAAGACCACCAATAAAAAAAAGACCATTCAAAAACATTTAGAAAAAAGGGAAATGCTCAAAGACATTTGTACATATTAAAGAATCACATCAAGGCTGTAAATCTTGCTAATGGCACATTGGTGAAAGGTAACTCCAGATACCAACTTTCCTTTTCGAGATGCCACATGCTTTACAGCATACCTCTCAAAGGAATTTTATTAACAACATTGCTGTATTCAAAGCCTTTTCCGCAAGAAGGCCTCACAAATCAAGAATTGGGTAGGTGGGTAGGTTTGGACAACACTTTGTACGAAAAGAAATGATGTTATAGGAACTATAGATACTTGCCTGCCACAGAAGGCATAACATCGATTCCATCTGGTTTCGAGCAACAGAATCTCCAATGAAAGCCAGTGTCTTCCCTCTCATCAACTCCAGAAATTTCTTAGCATCAAATCGAGGGAGGTCACACTGAGAGGGTTTCCATCGCCAACTCTCATATCCTTTGTCAGGTCTCCCGTTTCCTTGGCAATTCTGCATCTGTGTTAAGACAGGGCATGTGTTGTTGGTGTACAATGGTCCCAAGGTATCATAAAACCAACTTCCATGATACAAATCACAACCTGCACGAAAGAGAATCAAACGTCTCATTAGAAGCTAAAATAAACGTCAACCATTAGGATTATATAAACATAAAAGAATATAATTTTTGCTTCCACTTTGGAGCAATTCATTTATTGCTGATCAACAGCATCCGTATATTAATATTGTTTTTTACTATTTCTAGCTGTACTAAATAATAAGTAAATTATACTTGCTTTTATTATTATTATTATTATTATTTATGCACCCAATTCCCACCCCACTCCACCCCATGCACACTGCTGGACTCAAACACAGGTTGACACCAAAGAAGGTGGCTTGCTGATGCCACCGCAAGCTACACTTTGTTAACCAAGGAAGTAGATTACTCAGCTTTGGCTCAGATAAGGAAACTTATGGCAGATGAAGTTGCATCATCAATAAATGCATAGCATTCTTTTAGCAGTTACACATTCTTAAACTGTCGTCAGCTGATCATAAGCCACAAAAGTGGTAAGTAAGCTTTTTAAGGAATTTTTCCCTCCCTTTTTTGCTCTCTGCTGGAAGAATTTGGTACTCAAGTTCAGGAAAAATGAAGTTTATAAATGACTGGACAACAAGTACATGGTTGTTACATATATCAAGAATTAATAGCAAGTTACCATCTTTAAGACTTCAATAAAGAGGTAATAATAATGACCCGATATCCTCATACATAAGTTCTTAAAAAATATGTCTAAAATACAAGCAGGCCTAACTCAAAACCGAATAATATATATGATAAGAACTAAATTTCTCTAAAAGATAATCAAAATATGTTAATTAGAAATACCTGATACAACTGAACCAATCTGGGTAGCATTGCTTGTCGGAGAAGGTAAAGCAGGCATTGCCGCTACTTTGGAATCGTCAGAAGAACCAGCCGACTTATTTGCTGATCCCAGAGAATCTCTTTCATGACTCTCAACATTCCTTGTGACATAGGAGAAGACATTACCATTTTTGGCCTCCCCTTCTGCTTTTGACCTAGACGACAAATCAACCGAGGAACCATTTGACTTTTTGGAAACTAGTACACTAGACTCGGATAGTGAAAAATTCTTATCCGTCACATCAACATCATTATCGACTAAACGACTAACTGGACTCTTGGACTGTTCTAAAATAGACCCAAATGACGAATTCTCATTGGCAATATCTACTTCAGTAAAAGTCTGATCACTAGAAGAAAAGGGAAAGTCTAATTTTTTATCAAAACCATTAAAATGTACATGAAAAGTGGAACTAATAGGGTTTGAAACTAAAAACAAAGAGGCAAAAAACAAGAACACGGCCAGTCCTCCCACTGAAACTACGATGGACGAAAGTGATCGTGGAAAAGCAATCATGGAAGAATGCCCCCTGGGCGAAGATGCCAAAGTCATGGCTTGATTTAAGTATCTACCACCAAAAATCAATCATGAAGATTACTGATAAAGAAAACTGGGTTTTCTTCCGGAATTTAGACAAACTGCTAACCAGAATAATCTGCTAAACTTCAACCTCAAAATTTTCTTAAAAATTTCATCTCCAATGCAAAATTCAAGGTTGCTTTTTCTGGACGCTAGATCAGATGATTCATTCTCCTTCAATAAACCTGCGAAAACAGTGCAAATATCACGTGTAAGAAACAACCAAACACAGACAAAAATAGCAACAATTGACAGAAATTAAAAAAAAAAAAAAAAAAAAAAACAGATTAAGTTTAACAACAACAATTAAAACTACTCATTGACTTCCACCATCCGACACCTCAAACGAAGAAAATTTACGCCAATACTTTCTACTTCGTTTTCTTATAGTAATAAAAAGATAAAATAATTTGAGTTTCGATGTTCGTAGAACTTGATATTTCTTACATTCCAGAAAGTAGAAACCTTCATTGAACGGAAAACTGAAATACAATGCACATACAAAAAGAAACAGAAAAGAAGCTCCCGAATCAATATTTTTTCTCAGTTTCGCATTCGGCCAGTTTGAAATTTCTTCATTTTGGGGTCAACAGAGAGAGTTTTCGTATGCGCAGCGAAATTGACGCAGATAATCCGTGATTGATATGGAAGGGAAGATATCGAATCCGGTGCAAAATTTAATAAAACAGAAGTGCTAGGGATTGGCAAATCTTGTAAATTACGAAAAATTAAGAACGACATAAGGCGAGTTTAGATCTGTGTAGCACTTTGCCTTTTATCGCTCCAGAGATAAAGAGACAAAGCGAGGATGCGCGTTGTGGCTGTGGCTTGAAGGAGAAAGTGAAAATAGATATTGAATGGAATGACTAAAATACCCCTGATTTATTACATTAAACCTATTTTCTCGTCTTTGAAACACGGATAAGGAATTCATAGCCAAATAACCATCGCAGTTAGTTACGCGTCCGAGTGAGTTTGTTTTGTTTGTTTTTTCTTTTTATGACGTATTATAAAGGGTTAAAAAAGTAATTAACTTAAATCACTATTAAAATTTTTTCTTTTTTAAATTGAGGATACGTTTTAGTCAACCATAAATTAAGAAAAAAAAATTGGAATCAAATCTTACCTACAATGTGTATTTTAAATTGAATTTTATTAGCGTCTATCCATTATATTTCAACACCTATAATTTTTATGGTAAAAAAAAATAATTTCAGCAAGTGTTACGAACATAAATTTTTAAAATAAAATCCAATAATAATTTTAAAAATAAGAAGAAGAAATTTATTTATATATAAATTGAATGTGATAAATTATATTTAAAATTTCAAAAATTATAGTAATATGGTCTTTTGTTAAATTTTTAATTTTTTATACATATTTTAGTGTTAAATTGTTTGGTATATCTAATTAAAAATTATGAATCATTAAATATTAAAAGTTATAACAAATAATAATAAACATTAAGAAGCAAGCTAAATAATATGTTTCTAAATTAAAGAGTTCTCTTTTTTATATCAGTAGTAAAAGTTGTTTATGACGTCAAGATACAATCCATAATACTCACACCTGCGCAGAACCATCAAAAGATAAGTATCAAATCTCCATTTCTCAAAAGGAAATATTATTATATATAAACTCATAACAAATTTTCTTATTTTTCTCATTTTATAAATGAAAAATATTATTTTATATAGTAATGATCTCCTTAAATATTAAAATTAATATTAAAAGTATTTAAATATTTTTAATTCATATATTAAGTATAACAGTATATAGAAAACTTTATAACCATCACCATTAATATTAGTAATAATAGTAGCAGTAGATGTAGATTTATTTAAGACATGGTGTGTTCGATTGTTTGCTCAATATTATTCGTGGCATGATTATGATTCAATAAATATAATAAATTTATTAAGCAATAATTTCCATAAAAAATCATTTATTTTAATTGTTAGTATATTGGCATGAATCGAGAGGTTACATGTTTTTCAATATCGAAATAATATCTTATGATTCATATCTTTTTATAATATATTTATAGCATTAATTAAATATACCCAATAAAAGTATGTGTAAAAGTAGAGATAAATTTTAAATTTATCATTTATACAATTTTATGGTACATAATATTTCATTGTAGGATCCATAATGGATTAATGTATGAAATTTATAGGACAAGAAGGTAATTGCCTATCCGTCACTTCAACCAAAGGTGGGGCGGGGCCTCAAGTCTCATCCTTCAATTTTAAAAGCATATGAAGCCACACGTGGGACTGACCAGTGAACTGTGATGTAGATAAATGACATTTTACCGCAAAAGATTACCGCATTCAACAAGGTCAGTCGAAGGCGTGTAAAAGGAGAAAAAACGCCAATCAGAAAAGAATTAATGTATGGGAAAGTCTTAGAATTACTGTAATGTAAAAAAACCTACTTCGTTGAAGTTGGGGCAACTCGGATTAGGGTGCGGTTTTGATTGATTTTAAAATTCAAGTGCGGCGTTGGATAGGATCCACACCTCAAGGTGACAACTGGAGCAGGTGGCCTGGAAGGAGCCGAGCCCATTCTACTGAGAGGAACAAAATTAATTATTACTAATAATATTGTATAAAATTTTCAATTCAAAATAATTTTTGAATAATATAATAAATAAATTAACATGTATTTATTAAAAAATAAACTTTTTATAATTTCATCTCATTTAAAATTAGTTTTTAAATAAAAATTTGAAAATAAATAATATTACAATTATATAAATTTGCTGAATAAACATAGTATTAATAAATAATAACAATAAAAACCCCAACAAGAATATGACAATTTTTTCTTTGGTACTTAACATTTAAGGCAAAATTTTATTATATAAACGTACTTACAACGCTTGTCTTATAATCTTATCAATTTTGATCTTTATAGTTCCTGAAATTTATTTCTTCGTACATGCAACTCAATAGATTATTTACTATTATTAATATAATTGAGGTACTTGAGAAAAAAGTATCAACTATCAACGTATTTCGTATTGAGATGGTTCTTTAAAATTTTAAATATTAATTATTATTTTACAGTTACAACTGTTATGAGAGTAAAAATATTAAATATTAATTAAAATATAAATATATTTAATAAAAAATAGTTTTATTTTTTAAAATAAAAATAAATTATACTAAAAATGTTTAAAACGATGCATGACTCATTATATTTGTTCGATGCCTTTTCTTTTTAATGTTACCATTGTACAATTTACTAATATTGCATCAATTATCTATGAGAAATGAGATTTCATATACATGTTATTATAGCATTGTTTTATAAGATAAAACAGTTTTAAAGTAATTATTTGAATACAATAATTTCGATAAAAAATGTGAATGAAAGTATTAAATATTAAACACACACACACACACACACACACACACATATATATATAATTAAAATTTATAAATTTATAAAATTTAGTATTATAAAATATTTTTAAATTTTATTTTTAAAATACAACAAAAGTAATGTTTAACCAAAAAATTTATAGATTGAACATTCAAAGATAATACTTACATATGAAAGAAGAATTTAGGTATATAATACGGACATGGCGATAAATGACAATCGTAGGAGTTAAATAAGAAATTATTTACAAAGAAGAAATTAATAAAATTACATAAAATATTTTTAAACATTACAAGTATTATAAGAAATAAAAAAAAATATCTCTAAGGGCTCGTTTGATATATTAGACTGGATAATATAGAATAAACGGTTAAAATTTTGAAATTTAAATTTTTATAACAAAATTATTAAATTTTTTTTTTATAATTAAAAAAATATTTTAGTAAAAAAAAAATCTCACTCACTAAATGAACACTACGATATGCGAGGAGCCATCCTCATCCACACTCTATTCGTGTTCCCACTGTCGCATTGGTGGGGTGGGTTATTATCACTTACCCGTTTTAATATTTAATAATATTTTATTTAAACAACAAAAATAAAAAAATAAACACCTATTGTTTTAAAATACAATTTATAATTATTTTTATATTTTTACATATAATAGCAAAATTAAATATAATTATTTATAAATTTATTTTTTTATTATTGTAACATATATTTAATTACTATTATAAATAAAAAATAATTAAATGTTTATAAATTTATTTTAATTTTAAATTTATTTTATTCTTAATATATACTTAATTGTTAGACAATAACTACGTAATAGTAAAAATTGCAAAAATAATTTTTTAAAATTATAAATGAAGTGTGTAATTTTTTTAATTGTTGAATGTGTGGTTAATTTTTTATCTTTAATGATATGAATTAAAAATAAGTATATTTAATTTTATTATTGTACAAGAGTATAAAGATAATTATAAATAATAGTTAAGAAAAGAGAGAAAAATGAATATTTTTCTATTTTTCTATTTAATTAGAATACTATTAAACCTGAAAGAAGATAAAGTGATGATAACTTCTTTAGCTAGATTTCTCTCTAGTTTTAGTCGTGGGAGGAGACGTAGCTCAATTGGAGGGATAGATTTCTCCCCATCTCTTGCCCCCTACCAAACCAAAATTATAATAATAATTTGGGCCAAAATATTCCGAACTAAAAATGGATTAGAGCCTAACAAATAACCTGACTGGCCCAAACCCAGCTCTCCGTCATACTTGACGTAGCTTTAACTTTATGGGCCCAATTTTATCAGGTCCGTCCATGTCACTCCTCTAAACGCCTTGCTGGTAACCTACAGACGTCCGACGTGGCGTCCATCTGCACAAAGTTTAAAATAGTTCAAAACTTCAACGTCCCAGAAAGCGCGCGCTCCTTGTGAATAGAACTCGGCGGGGACGTCTTTCTTGAACTCGAACCATTTTAGCTGATTAGAACCTCATAAATCATTGTATCTTTAATGGCCATGGCCGCCACTACACTCTCATTTTCCCTAATTTCACTTGTCTCCTCTCAATCTCTCGACCCAAAACGGAATAAACCTGCTTCATCTATTCTGTCCAGTTCTATGCACGGTAACCTGCTTCTGAATCCAATACTCTCGAATTCGAGCTGTTTTGTTCCAAAATATCGTAGCTTAGCGACAGCAGCAGTTTTGCTTAGTCTTCCAACACTGTAAGTGTTCGTCATTTTGTGTAATATATGTTTTATGGTTGGATTAGATGAGACTATTTTGGTTTTCATTTGATTCGGTAATTTCAGGAAACCTGAGGGAGCCTTTTCCAAGAAAATTCCAAAGTGAGTGAGTCCATTATAATTTATTGATGCATATGCATATAATTGTATGATTGAGGAGTTGTTTCCGTATGGGACAATTATCATGTGTAGTTGGTCAGCAAGGGCGATAAAGGCGTTTGCTATGGCAGAATTAGAGGCGAGGAAAATCAAGTATCCCAACACTGGCACTGAAGCCCTTCTAAAGGGAATTTTAGTTGAGGGTTTGTCATTTCTTTCTTTATACTGGCTTATCTCTAATTATAAATATCCTTGGAAAGTTTTGCTAGAAACTTAAGACTCAAGCAGAAAAATTCAAAACTGATATCTAAATTGGGATGAAAATTTTGTGAAAAGGTTATTTATTCGTGTTTACTTTTGCATTACTTTATATTATTAATAGTGTAGAAGCTGAGCATAGGAGACAAATACTCGCTACATGATAAAACAATAGTATGATTATCTAAGGAATAGTGTCTCGTGGATATTGCTATAATTCAAAAGTCTGCTTCAATTTCAGTTTGTTTAAAAGGTTGATATCCTTTTGCATTTTGTCATATGCGCAAATCATCGATTATATCAAAATGGTTTATGCAACTCATCAGTTGCACGTACTTCCCAAATTTCTATAGGCGGCTTAAGAACTTTTGAAATGCATCAGCTTAAAGCAAACAAGCTATTTGAAACGAAGTCTGACAAAAATTCTAATTTAACTGCTGCAATATAATTTAAAAAAAAGAAAAAGACAAGTCATTAGAACTAAACTATCCGCTAAGAAGATATGTTTTCTGTGAACTTCAGGAATGATCTTGTGCACACATTTATCTTGTATTTTCTGATTGTTCGTTAAAAATCGTGCATCTTTCAGGCTAACTGACCGTTATATTTACTTTCTAGGGAACAAGTACAACAGCAAAGGTTTTGAGGGATAATGGAATAACACTTTCTAGGGTGCAGGAAGAAACCGTAAACTTACTTGGAAAATCTGATTTGTACTATTTCAGCCCCGAGCATCCTCCGTTGACCGAACAAGCACAAAGGGTTCTTGATTGGGCTGTTGATGAGAAGCTAAAGTCAGGTAGTTTACGCGTATAACATCCAAAACCTCTAAGTTTAGTAGGGTTTTCAAAAAACTTTTCCTTTTTTTTTTTCTTTTTAAATCACCACATTGTCTGATGGTGTTATATCAGAAATTTTAAATTATTGGATGGGTTCACGTCTATGTTACTTCGAATGAGAATTATAGAAATTAATAATTCAGTATGTAGCTCAGACCCCTGTGATATGGTGATGTAATAATCTGGTCCCGATGGTAATTAATTCAAAAATCAATAGCCTGATTGCTACAAGACAAAAAGATAGCTCTGACTACGACAATTTAATTTAAGAATTAAGGAATAGGCAAGAGCAGTGAAACTGGTAGCCTGTCTAAAGCATTCAGGATCCTCTATGGCTCTGTATTCAATTTAAATCATAATTCTGGGTCTTTTGAATTGTTTTGCTTGCTTTTCTTTCAATTCCTTGTTTGCATCGCCTATTCGTTCAAGAAATACTTTAGGGGAATTATTTGGCAGTTTCTATTTGCTATAACTTAAATGAACATCTAAAACCTTTAAGGGGTAAGCAAACTTGTCTTGTCATTGCAAGCTGCATATTATTACCGTGGTCAGGATGGTCTTGATTCATTAGCAGCTATTTTAACTTACATCAGTGTGCATAACATATGGGCCCTACTAGGGCTCAGATTACTGTGATAGGGTGTAAGTCTGAGCACCACGTCATGTTGACTACTATTTTTGTTTTTTGACCTGAGAATGCCATAGCCATATATGCATACCATATTCAAGTCGTGAAACACTCCATATTTTCTTCTATGCGTATGTGTAGTTTATCTTTACCTGCCATGAGGTGTGCCTATGGTTTGTGGCTTGGTTAGTTGTTCTAGTGGCATTATAATTGTTCACCTTATAATTAATTTAGTAGGATTTTTTATATCTGTTGTTTAATAAAAAGGTGAAATTAGTGAATTGAAAGAAGTGTTTACAGACCACATAATGAGAATTATATAAAGGAGTATCATTAATCTGTTCGAGAGTCTACAACATTTATACATCCCTCATGATATATCAGTCTTGTAGATTACACACTTTTCTTGTACTTACTCTAACAATCATATTCTAATGTTTGATAAGTAAATGAGCAAGAGTGATTCTTAAACTTTGTTCATCCATCCTCACAACTCTTTGGCACTTGCCTTTCACTCTAGACATTTGATGTGTGATCGGTAATATTAAGTGCCTTATCATTTTGGATCTCTTATTACTTGTTTGTACTTGCAATTGGGACATAATATTTTAACCGTTGTATCCTCAGCATCTTTTTGATATTGGTTGATGAAATACAGGTGAAAGTGGGGAAATAACCATAACTCATTTGCTTCTTGGGATTTGGGTTAAAAAAGAGTGGGCAGTGATGAAAAATAGGATATATACATGCAGCAAAATTTTAAAATTTCCCGAATCCAACCAAGGATCCATGCAATAACTTAATGTTTTATGAGTTTTAAATTCATACATTTTTAGATGATTGACTTGATGATTCACCAAACGCAGATTTTCAAACCCACGTCTCTGTGATATCCACACGATTGAGAATCAATAGATCTTGGAGTATTAGCTCCTTTTTGTCTCCCTTTTGTGTTCGTTTTTGTTTTTTTCTCAAAGAAAAATAAAGGCTCTCAAAATGTAACCCTCCACACTACCATTATAAAAAGCATCAAAACGTGTCCTTTTATAATACAAATTAGGATTTCTTTTGGGTTTGGTTCAATGAACCTAATAATGACAAATACAATCCATTATTATATTTGGATATGGCCCTACACTTAAAGCCCGCTCTATTTAATTAAATTTAACTAACATATTTAGTTATTCTTAATTAATAGACTCAGCCCAAATATAATACCCAATTTACA
>JAWDEX010000023.1:3290511-3301142 GCA_035221805.1 Trichilia hirta
CCCCCCCCCCCCCCCCCCCCCCCCCCCCCGGGGCGGGGGGGCTGTGGGATAAGTGAAAATTGACATGCAATAGAATGACTGAAATACCCCTGATTTATTACATTACTCTTATTGTCTTGGCTGGAAGACGGACAAGGAGTCATCGCTTAACCTAACCACCACCCTAATTAGTTATGCGTCTATTTTTTTTTTTTTATCCCAAAAATATTTTGATGACGTATTACAAAGTGTTAAAAAAACAATTAATTAAATTGTGATAAATTATTACTAAAATACGATAATAATTTAAAAAATATCGTAAAGAGGTTTTTTGTTAAAGTAGAAGTGGAGATAATTTTTATTCTCATCATTTATAAAATGAATAGTTCTACAGAGCAATGAAAATAAGTATTATGGCGAACAATTGACGATGGATTTACTAATTTACAATATTTTCATTTCGTAGGGAGCGTTACAATGGACTCATGCATGAAATTTCTTGTACAAAAAGGTAATTGTACTCCGTTACTTCACCTAAAGTCGGGCGTGGCCCCACTTTCCACCTCGAAAAGCACATGAAGTTGCATGTGAACCTGACCTGTCAGCTGTGACGTAGATAATTAACATTTAACAGCAAAAGATTGCCGCATTCGATAAAGTTAGCCGACGGCGTGTGAAATGAGAAAAACGAAAATAAAAAAAGTGCCAGTGTCCGAAAGTTTTATTATTTACTGTTCTGTAAAAAAATTAAAATTAAAAAGAATAACATTCTTCAATGTAGTAGGTGGCACCGCGTGCTTCTCCCTGCTCAGAATAGCTTGCCGTTTTGATTGGTTTCGAAATTAAAGTGCGGTGTTGGATGGGATCCACGCGGCAAGCTGACGATTGGAGCATGTGGCCTGGAGGAACCCAGATTATTCTCCTAAGAGGGACAAATATAAATTTGGCAAACTAACGTTGCAATAAATGTACAACGAGAAGAAACCAAAGAGGAATTGTTTTTTCTTTCGTGCTTAAAATTTAAGGCAAAATTTTATTGTATAAACCCACTACTACTACGCTTGTCTTGTAATCTTATCAACTTTTGCTCCTCCTAGTTCCTGTAATAAGTAATTTACTATTATTAACATAATGGGGGTAATTGAAAATGTATCAATCGTGTTTTTCTGAAATGATGCATGATATCCTAATATCTTTTAAAAAAAAAATAATTATTATTATAAAATATAATACTTACATATTTATAATCCATTCTTTTATATTTCACATTCAAATGTATATTAATAAATTTTTTTAATATTAAAATAAAAAGTAATATAAAATTACTTTTTTCTCAAATATAGCATGATAATATTTTTTTCTTTACATTTGTAATTACCCCAACGTATTAAAATTTTATCATTTTTAAAATAATTAAAATAAATATTACTTTAATTATTATTTATATTATTTTTTAAAAATATATCATATATTTATCCACTTTAAATACTTTTTGACGATTAAAAATATTTTATAAAAAAAAAATTCATATTATTTTTATAATTTATTAAAAATTTTATTAATATACATTTAAATATGATGACATATTAAAAAAATATTGATCACATACAGCCATCAATAATATAATTTCTGTTTAAAACTTGTGTGATTAATAAATATAATTATTTTTGCAATTATATATACTAATTTGTAAAATATTATAATTTTTAAATTTTATAAAATAAATGGGGGTTATTACAAATATTCCCCACTCCTAACAATAACCTGACTGGCCCAAAGCCAGCTCACCAATAAGCCTGACATAACTTAAACTTGATTGGCCCAAATCGGTCCCATCAGTCCGTTTCACTCCTCTATAAGTCATGCGTGCCATTTAGAAACCCTGAGACGTCCGACATGGCGTCCATATGCTCAAGGTCTTAAATTGTTTTATCAAAAACATCACGAAAAGCGTGCACGCCTTGTGAGCAAAACTCGCTAGGGACATCTACCCCGAACTCGAACCATTTTAGCTGATCAGAACCTCATAAATCGTTGTATCTTTAATGGCCATGGCCGCCAATACACTCTCATTTTCCCTAATTTCGCTTGGCTCCTCTCAATCTCTCAACACAAAACGGAATAAAGCTTCATCATGTATCCCGTCAAGTTCTATGTACGGTAACCAGCTCCTGAATGGAGCACGCTCGAATTCGAGCTGTTTCGTTTCGAAATATCGTAGCTCAGCGACCACAAAAGTTTCGCTTAGTCTCCCAACAGTGTAAGTGTTCGTCATTTTGTGTAATATATGTTTTACGGTTGGATTAGATGGCACTTTTGGTTTTGATTTGATTCGTTAATTTCAGGAAACCTGAGGGAGCCTCTTCCGAGAAACTTCCAAAGTGAGTGAGTTCATTATAATTTGTTGATGCATATGCATACAATTGTATGATTGAGGAGTTGTTTATGTATCGGACAATCATCATGTGTAGTTGGTCGGCAAGGGCGATAAAGGCGTTTGCTATGGCAGAATTGGAGGCGAGGAAAATCAAGTATCCAAACACTGGGACCGAATCGCTTCTACTGGGAATTTTGGTTGAGGGTTTGTCATTTGTCTGTTTATACTGGGTTATCGCCTTTAATTATAAAAATCATTGGAAAGTTTTGGTAGGAGCTTAGACTCAAGTAGAAAACATAAAAGCCGATATCTAACATGCTAGTATTATATATAATGATTAAATAAAATATCACGGACAATAGATTAATTAAATCCAACATAAACGATAATTGCTAATGGATTGATTAATTAAAATAATTATTTATTTGAGTTTACTTTTGCATTGCTTCATATTATTAATAGTGTAGGAGCTGTGCATGGGAGGCAAATACTCACTACATGATACAACAGTAGTATTAATATGTAAGGAAAGTCTTCCATCTGTATTGCTTTACTTCAAAAATCTGCTTCAAGTTCAGTATGCTTAAAAAGGTGATATATTTCTTCATTTTTCATATGCGTGGATATCCATTAAGTATGTCAAAAGGGTTTGAGCAATTCACTAGTTGCACATAATTCCCAAATTTCTATAGGCTGCTTGAGAACTTTTTGAAACTTGCTGCATCAACATAAACCAAACATGTTATTTGAATTGAAACCTGACATAAATTCTAATTTAACTGCTCCAATGGATTTAAAAAGAAAAGAGAAGTCATTGGAACTAAACTATCCTCTAAGAACATATATTTTCTGTGAACTTCTGGGATAATCATGTGCACTCATTTACCTGGTGTTTTCTGATTTTTTGTTGATAATCTTGCATCTTTAAGGCTAACTGACCTTTATATTTTCTTTCTCAGGAACAAGTGCAACAGCAAAGTTTTTGAGGGATAATGGAATAACACTTTCTAAGGTGCGTGAAGAAACTGTAAACTTACTTGGAAAATCTGATTTGTACTATTTCAGCCCCGAGCATCCTCCATTGACCGAACAAGCACAAAGGGTTCTTAATTGGGCTGTTGATGAGAAATTAAAGTCAGGTAGTGTATGCATCTAACATCCAAAACCTCTAGATTTAGTGGTTTTTAAAAAAATTTTCCCTTTCTTTTTCTTTTTAAATCACCACATTATCTGATGGTGTTATATCGGAAATTTTAAACTATTGAATGGGTTCATGTCTAGGTTACTTTGAGTATTATATAAGTTAATATTCAGTATGTGGCTCAGGACCCTGTGATATGGTGATGTAAAATAATTTGGTCCTGGTAGTGAATAATGCAGAAATCAATAGCTGGACTCCTACGGGATAAAATGCTAGCTCTGTCTACGATAATTTAATTTGAGAATTAAGGACTAGGCAAAGAGCGGTGAACCTGGTAGCCTGTCTGAAGCATTCAGGATCCACCTTGGTTCTGTATTCAATTTAAAACATAATTCTAGGTCTTTTGGATTTTTATGCTTGCTTTTCTTTCAACTCCTTGTTTGCATCAGCAATCAAGAAATACTTTATGGGAATCATATGACAGTTTCTGTTTGATATGGCTTAAATGACGATCTAAAACCTTTAAATGGTAAGCAAACTTGTCTTATGCCTGCAAGTTGCATATTGTTGCAGCGGTCAGGGCAGTATTGATTCATTCGCAGGCTTTTTAAGTTACATCAGTGTGCATAACACTTGGGCCCTACTTGGACTCAGACTAGTATGATAGGATATATGTCTGAGTACCATGTCACATTAAATACTACTTTCGGTTTTTCACCTGAGAATGCCTTAGCCATGTATGCATACCATATTCAAGCTGTGAAACACTCCATCCAGTTTTCTCCTATGCGTAGACCTGCCGTGTGGCTTGGTTAGTTGTTCTAGTACCAGTTTAGGATAGCAAGAAAATTGTTGAATTTTGAAACTATAAGGAAAATAATTTGGACTGTTTATAATTAATTTAGTAGCATGTGTTATATATGTTATTTAATAAAAAGGTGAAATTAGTGCATTCAAAGAAGTATTTACAGACCACAAAATGAGAATTATATTGAGGAGTATCATTAATCTGTTCGGGAGTCTACCATTGGTATATCCCTTGTGATATATCAGTCCTGTAGATTATACATTACACACTTTTCTTGCATTACTATTTAACAATCACATCGTCTTAGGAACCAGTAAATATTCTGATCCTTCCTCTGTATTTTGCTGATAGTTATCTTTTTTTGGCAATGCTTGATCCTTTAAATTCTAATATTTGATAATTAAATGAGGAAGCAGTGATTTATATACTTTGTTTATCCATCCTCGCAACTCTTTAGCGATTGGCCTTGCACTCTAGACATTTGATGTGTGGTCGGTAATATTAAGATCTGTGTCTCTTATTACTTGTTTGTGCTTGCAACTGGGACATAATTTTTCAACTGGTATATCCTCAGCATCTTGTTGATATTGGTTGATGCAATGCAGGTGAAAGTGGGGAAATAACCACAACTCAGTTGCTTCTTGGGATTTGGGCTGAAAAAGAGTCAGCAGGTCACAAGGTTTTGGCCATGTTAGGGTTCAATGACGAGAAAGCAAAAGAACTTGCAAAATCTGTAAGTTCCAGGAATTGTGGTTGTTGGAGGATAACCTTTTCAATATCAGAATTAGAATATGGTTCTTGTTTTGTGCAGATGAATCAGGATGCTGTTGGGAGATTTAAGTAGGATGTTAGAGCGTGTTCAATGTTTACTTTCTTTCAACTTGGGACCTCCTTCATTATAGCTTGCAGACTATACGTTCTTGTTGGGGCAAGTTTTTACATAAAAGAACTTCTTGTTGAATGGTTTCTTGAATTAACTGCAGCTATTCAAATTTGCTTCTCTCTGTCGAAGGCTAATATCTCTGGACTTTGAAATCTCCAGGGCTTGAATTAGGTGGAGATCAATATTCTTTCTAACGTACTTGGATTCCTTGTATTTTCTTTGGCTGAGTACTGTTTGTTTTTCTCAATCAATTGTATCTTTTATTTTTGTTTTTGTTATTATTTTTTATATTTCTTTTGGTACAATCCTCTAAGATTGGAAATTTTGGAACTTGCAAAATGCCCTTCTTATTTATAGAATGAATTGGTCATTAAATTGCATTATGGTGAATTCCCTTATTGCCATGAATTCTGAGATTCAAAGGGCCTGGAGGAAGGGGAAGAAGTGGTTCTGTCTCTATGTTGTATTCTTTTGCTTTATATGAAATTTCGGCCTGACAAGTCAAGGTTATTCAATAGTTTACACATCTTAAAGAGTTTTCAACTTGACAAGCTATTAATCTCAGGTCTTTGTTGAAATGCCTGAAGTTTGTGACTTGCTTGCGGCTGCATCCTTCATATTGTAATGCATGCAGACGGACATGTTGGTGACAAATTAATAATACTATCCTCTACCTATCTGCACTTGATTTTCAAAGATCCTTAAAGATCATTTGACACTTCCTATTTATATATGGTCAAAACGTTTGTTTGTGACGTCCCTATTTATTAATGACCAATTACTAACATGTATTTACCAAGATAAAAAGTAAACCGTTATATTAGGTGAGAATTCTAGTGAGATATATTATCCATGTTACATTTTAAATTTACATTCTTGATCAATATCTTTATTAATGATAGATTTATAATTTTTATTGTTTATATAGTTAAGATTAAATTGAATATGTAATTAAAGCAGACTTCATCAACAATTATATCCTGATTGTATAAAAAAAGTAATTATTTTATTATTATAAAACAAATCTTAAACAAAAATTAATTAAGAAATTTATAAATTCTTCATCATTAAAATATTAACTAATTAATTGATTTAAGGCATTTTTTAAATAATTTATACATAATCTTTAATAAAATGAAAGACTAAGCGGACCTTTTGTTTTCAATTTTGAAGTAATATTATCAAATAATTTTAAGTTGATAGATATAATATATTTTTAAAATAACAAAAGTTTGAAAAAATATAAATTTAATTTTTTAAAATTTTAAACAAATAACGAACGCATTGAGAGCATTTCTTTGGCTACCCGTAGTTATTATTTAGTAGCTTCAATGACTCCGGAGCAAGGTGACATTATTCGTTCGTCCTAAAGCACCCATCCTCCCGCCAAACGCAAAAAATAGGGTTTAAGCTTTCACTATCTTTTCATTCTCAAAAACCTTCGCGAACGAACAGTTACTCACTTTGTCTCTTAATTCCAAACTCTAAAAATTCTCGGAAATGAGCTTCGCGGCATATAAAATGATGCACTGGCCAACCGGCATAACCAATTGCGGCTCCGGCTTCATCACCCACTCCCGCGCCGACTACGTGCCGCAAATTCCCATAACTCAAAACGACGAACTCGAATCTGAGTGGTCTGTCAAGGGCGGAATAGGCCCGATTCCTAACCTTGTAGTCACTGCCGCTAACATTCTTGAAGTTTATGTAGTTAGGGTACAAGAAGAGGGCAGCAGAGAATCCAAAATTTTGGGAGATGCAAAACGCCGTGTTTTAATGGATGGCGTCTCCAGTGCATCCCTCGAGCTTGCTTGCCACTACAGGTACGCCACAAAATGCTTGCATTTACGAATATGAAGGTCTGTTTGGGAGTATTTTGGTAGGGCAAAACCACTCTTCTATTAAAGCACTGGCAGCTAATTTTTAATGGAGCCATAGCTAAGCGCATTTCTTACTCGCAGAATGTTCTCCAGAAAAGAACACACAAATGATTTTTCAATAAAAAAGAGTGTCATCGTCCATTGTATCTAAACACACAACAAAACAAGTACACATTTGTTTTTGTTCATTTAGAAGTGGTTTAATTTGTTCTAAAAGCGCTATGAACGTGCCATAAGCCAACGTCAACTTGCTGTTAATTTTTTAATTACGGTTTTGTGAATTGTTTCTTAGGCTGCATGGTAATGTGGAATCAATGGGCATATTGTCGAAAGGAGGAGGTGACAATTCTAGAAGAAGGGATTCCATTATTTTGGCGTTTCAAGATGCAAAAATATCAATTCTAGAGTTTGATGATTCAACTCACGGTCTTCGTACCACGTAAAGATATCATTTATGACCCTTTTTGATTGGATAGTTTTAACTTCCTACGTTACATCTTGCCATTTTATATTTTCACTTACGTGGCTTGTACAGGATATGGCAGAATATATTATAGATTTTTGATTGGCTTTGAAATATTGGCCATTGTGTTGTGTTCTTGTGAGTTGTAAATTAGTTTTTCTTATTGAACGAATTGATCAAACATATATATTTGCTTAGTTGAATATAAAACTTTTAAGTCCTTATCCATAATGCGATCTAACCTCTAACTTGCTGGTGCACATAGGTGCTCATAGAGATCGATACTCCTTCACTCAAGCATGGGTTGTTTGTCTTTGATTTTGCTTGCTTAAGTGCATTGCACATGCCTCTTTTGCGCCTTGTGTCTTGCATTTTCCATAAGTGTGCGATGAAACACGTTTGGCAATTGAACCTATTAGAGATTACTGGCTTTCTTTGATATGAAGATGGTCAATGCAACACAAATTGGCTCAGTGATCGTCTTTTCTGAGTACACACCCTGGAGCTCTTGCTAGCTCTAAGTTCACTACTGTAGTCATTGGTGTGAGACTAACTGTTTGCAATGCATGAATGAATTGTTGAAAGTAGGAAGAGTCATTCATGATAGATACTTTACTATATCAGATTGTATTAACACTGCAGTAACTGCATAAAGAGACATCAATAGGAGTGAGTTAGTGGTTAGTGTGGTTGGTGCAGCCTAGGGTATCAAAGTTATTAGTTTAATGGGAATTTCTCTGCCTGCAGTCTTATAATTTATTCTGGCATAGCAAAATAGGAGTCAACTTGGAATGGATTAATCCTAGATGGAGCTATCTTTTGAATTATCAAGTGTCCTATGTACTTGCAAGTTCATTTGTACTGTAAAAAGCTAACCTACCTGCTAGTTAGAGGAGGTTAGTAGCTTTGCCCAATTTAATTGGATTATAATCGACATTTTCTGAAATCTGCTACTTTATCAATTAAGGGCAACATGATGAATTTGCAAATTCTTCTTCATTTCTACAATTCACACAAGCTAGAATTTCTCTCTCTTTCTTATTTTCCTCAGTCTCTGCTTGTATCAGGCGGCTGAAAATGCAAATATTGAAGATTTGTGTGTTAACCTCAACTTCAAGTCTCACCTTGGCAATGGAACCTTTCTTAATTTCTCTATAACCATTAGCATGAAGCAGTCTGGCTCACTCTTCAATTTGAAAACTAAATCCAAAATATTTGATTAACTTGGATTGCTAGGTTGAATTGGGCAATTGAAAGCAAGTATATGTGCCATATATTGAGAAACTGAGGACATAAAGGAGTTATGGGTTGATGTGCATGCACTTGAGTTTTCTTTCTTTTTTTGTATCTTAAATGCCAAAAGGTTCAGCCTAGATAATAATAATTAAAACTCATTAAATCCCATCAATTCAGTCTTTCATGTCAAGCAATAAATTACTTAATCTTTGAGCTGCCTCAATTTGGGGGACTGTCCAGTATTGCATTGAGAAAGGGCAGAAGATGAGTGGAGGCTGCAACTTGGAGGGATAAGAAGAGACTACAATACTGCCAATTCCAAAGATTTAACTATATTCACTAGAAGTGTAACTTGCTATGAAATAAATTGGGCAAATGCTAATGTGTGTTGAATTTATGTCTGTTTTAGCATGAGAAGCACATGATTTTGGTTTGAAATGTATGAGATCGTGGGCCATGCACACGCGCGCACGTGCACGCGCGCGCACACACACAGACAAGGACACACACGCACACATATATACCTTAGTTTGTGTATGATATCTTAGTAATTATTGTTTTCTTGTCAACTGGTCATTATGCTGGTAAACTTTCGATTAGCATACTAATTACTTTTGGAATACTGCATTCCTAGATGCTTTTTTCAAATAAATAGGCTGTCCCTGATAAACTATTTTAATTCATGAGACTATGCATGGTGAAATAAGAATGCTGTTTTATGATAGTTATTTTCTTACGTTAGAAGTAATGCCTATTCCTATTCTTGTCAAAGGGGGAGAAACGAAAATACTTGTTCATAGTTGTTGATCTCTTTTTTCAGCTCTATGCATTGTTTCGAGGGTCCAGAGTGGCTTCATCTGAAAAGAGGTAGAGAATCATTTGCAAGAGGCCCGTTGGTAAAAGTTGATCCTCAAGGAAGGTGTGCCAGCGTTCTTGTTTATGGATTGCAAATGATAATACTTAAGGCTGCTCAGGTCTCTTTTACCTCCTATATATTTCTAAATAGTTGTGGTTTTATGTCTTATCTTTTTAAGTATAAATATCTTTCGATTTTAGAAGAAGTCCAATGTTTTTTTCTCAAAATTCTGAACTCCACTTTCATCATACAATGTTTTTTTTCAGCTCATCAAAAGGTTTTCACAGGAATAAAGCATCTTATAATGTGAAAATATAGGCTTTAGACGAAACCTAATCCTTTAGCGATTCTTTCAATGTAATGCTTGTGACATATCTTTTCAAATATGTATACTGAATGTTGAGAGAAGCTGTATCAAAACTCAGTTGTTTGTATATGAAAAAATGGTTAAGTATAACTGACCTTTCTGCGGTGGTTATGAGCTTTTCGTGGTAATCATTCTTTGTGTTTTTAAATGATGTCATCAGCTATTCAATTCTTCCTTGAAGTAAGTCCATTGAACCTGGATACTGGATTTAAATCTCACTGTTTCTGGATACAGCCTGTACAAATTCCTAATCGTTGCGTACAGATGCATATTGCTAAGTGTATCCTTTATTCCAGTGTCTGATTAGTTGGCCTTAGGGTAGATCTGCTACCTGCATGGACATAACTGAAGTAGCATCATATCTAGAATTTAGTGAAACCCTGAATGCTGTTAATAAATTGATGCTAGGTGCAGCGCTCAAGTCATCATTAATTTGTCAACTTTACGGATCTGATAATGAACAGCAAAAACCCTTTAATAATGTCAAAGTGTTCTGGCCAGGAAATATTCCCTCATATTTACCAAACAACAAAAAACCACTAGTTCTTAGTTTTAATGGGCTTTATACTGCTCTTTTAAATAGTGTAGGCTTTATATTTTTTTTATTGTTTCATTTTAAATGATTTTAATTTTGGAAAATT
>JAWDEX010000023.1:3317553-3333423 GCA_035221805.1 Trichilia hirta
ATAATGCCACCTCGAGTATTGGCTTGGGTTCCTGTAGAGGCTAAATAGATGTAAGATCTCGTCTGTTGTTGATGAGGGACTCTTGGAGTGCACTTTCAAAATGAATAGCCCTCTCAAAATCTTCTAGCTGTTAAGAGTCAGCTAGTACAATGGGATTTTGGAAACCTCGAAAATAAGGGAGACAGAGGGTTGCAGGGGTAACTGCGTGCCAATCAAGAAAAGCTCCTCATTCAAAGTTACCTCGCCCTGCAGAGGTCGGCTTGGGGTTTCTCTTGGGCCTGACACTCGAAGTTGGACATTGTGAGGAATCTTGAACAACTTTCTATAGGCTACCAAGTTCACTTCAGTGATAGTGGAAGGGAATCAATCCACTTCATTGGGGACCTTTGAGCCGGCTTTGAGCTATTGTTGCGTTCCCCCCTTGCCCTTTTCCTGAGCAAGGGTAGAAGGATGATTTGAGGTTGGTGCCCTTCTTCACGGCCTCACGATCACTGAGTACATTTGTCATTTTTCTACAACTAGTTAGACATCCAATTTGACAAGAAACACCCAAAACTTACTCTAATTCATCTGACTACCCCTAAACTTTTATTTAAACCTAAAAACCCCAGCAACCACTTTCGATATATACCTTGCCACTTAACACAAAACCACGAAATCCACACAAACACCTAGGAAACATCGCTATTGCCTTTCTGTCCCTTTCTACTGCCCTTACCCCCTCACAAACCTACACACTGCTGGAACCAATAAGCCACTAGTAAATGATGTAGGAAAACTTACCAGGTGATGAATTCGCTACGAAAATTACAAGATTGGAAGAGATTGAGATGGCAAATGCAAAGGTAAAATTGCAAAGAAATTGAAAAGGTTAGGAAGCTGAAGCCATAAAAATAAGTAAAAGGAGCAGAAAGGAATTAATGGACGAAATCTGAATCCATGCTGTTGATGGAATTAATGGACGGGTTGAAGCCGTGTCAGCTTTAGAAAAAATGGCTATTGAATACATAAATGGTTTTGGTTAGGCCACGCATATAATCTTGCGAATCGAGGAGAGAGTGCACTGGGCATGAGGGGAGTTAAAGAAGTGACGTGTGGACACATTGAAGGCATGATGGCTTGACAGGCTGGCCATAATGAATATGCGTGCTCCTTAATGGAACCCTACAGCAGCCATTAAAAGGATGCCTGCTGGGATACCGTAGGGATAGCTGGCAAGGACGATGTTGACTCAAAAAATTGACCAATTTTTAACAAAGAAGTAAGTTATTCTTTGCCCCAAATTGGGGAGATTTGGTGTTAGGAACAAAAGTGACCATTACTAGCTAACAAAACTAAACCCATGACCACTTGGACAGGGGATTTAGCTGAAGACATTGATAGGGAATTGAGGCATTGCTGTATGACTATTTTTAGTTAATGGAGATGAACGTTCATCCGTAAAACCTTGCTGACCATATCATCTTTCCTGCCACTTGATCAAAGGTCGAATTTCATCCTAGTTTTATACCTTTAAAGCTGAAGCTTTGATAGCGTCACCGACTCTGACCCAACCTCAGGGATACTATGCCCTTTCTTTTGAGATAAAACCTTTAATAGTACCCAAGAGCACGTTTAGCCAAGATCCTAGGATTTTCTTTGTTGGGCCAAAAATCTCTATTTCTAGTCCATTCTCGGGAACTATAGATCGACAATGTTAAAAATGAGAGTATAGTGATAGAGGATGCATGTTAAGCATTGTAAGCCTGTCTCTTATCACTGTTATTGCAGCACAACTACTCATCAAGCAACTCATTGCATATAAGTGTTGTTCCCCAATCAACAAGACTTGCAACACACACCAAACTCTTATAATAAGTCATCTGACACCCCCATTTTCCGAAAAGCCTATGTAGGAAAGCTTGCAAGATATGACAATCACTCCTTAAAAGAGAAGTGGAGTTCAATGAAAATGGATTTGGCCTCTATTTTTCTTGGCAACTATTGTTCATTATTTTCTTCACCTTTCATCCTACATGCACTTGGTTGGTAACCCCAAAACAACCCTTTTGACTCAAATTTTTTTATTTTCCTTTCCTACTTGCCGTTATCTTAACACATGTTGATTTAAGCATCAGAGTTTCTAGCATTACTCTAAACTTCACTATGTTTGCAGGTTCTTGGGAACAGGGGATTATTCGACTTTCATTGTGTAGTACTCAAAGTCAATTTGGGTCCGGCTTGATCAGCACAGTAGCTATCTGATTTTGCCATCAACATGATATAACTTAAAACTAATTGGATGTCTTAACTTATTTAACATGCTCTTGTATCTAAGGATATTAATGTTTATTAGTGTCTTTTCCATTTTCGGGCTGGCAACACTTGATACTTATCTCAGGTGCTGTTGTAACCATGCATGGTTAATATATTGTTCTACTTTTTGGGATTGACTACAATACAGTGATGTGTTGTTACATCTGTTTTGTTTGAAATTTTTCGTTAAATGTTCCAACTTTTGCAGTAAATGTTTCAATCTATTTGTATATGTTTAAACTTTTGAAATTTGAAAATTTACCTTAATTTCGAGTTTTATGTAGAGGCTTCAACATTTATCCAAGATATTTCAAATTTTATGTTGCAAAATCAGTTGATGTAATAATCCGTCAATTACTATTATTAGCTTTAATGCCGCCAAGATTAATAATGTAAAAATATGCTAGTTCCTTTGCTACATTTCCTGAAGCTCATGTAATCAAAATCATCACTAAATTGCTACCTACCATCCAACAAAATTTTTTCCTTATTGGTTGCATAGTTTTCATATTTATGATATCTTAATGCTATTTTTTGTTAGCATGTTTGCTTCTTATCTCATTACCTTTCCTCTATGTTTTTGCAGCTATGTGATGGATCTATTATGGCCTTCACTGTTCTACACAATGTGAATTGTAATCACGGGCTTATATATGTGACATCTCAGGTCAGACTTCAACATTTACTTAATTGGCTGTTTGTGTGTATGTTTTGGAAAACTGGCCTTTTCGCATTATGGCTTAAAATATTTAGCAATTCAAATTTCCAGGGTATTTTGAAGATCTGCCAATTGCCATCTGTATCAACTTATGATAACTATTGGCCAGTTCAAAAGGTGGGTCTTTTTCTTATTTTTGTTAATAACTCGAGTTCTATGTGGAACAAATTTATTTAGATTTTTAATAGTTTGGTAGTGATGAAACTTTTCTTTTTTGGTCAGATACCGTTGAAAGCCACTCCCCATCAAGTCACTTACTTTGCAGAGAAGAATTTGTACCCGCTAATAGTTTCAGTTCCTGTGAGTATACATTTTATCATTTGTATAATTTGCATTTTATATCTAATGTAATCTTTTAACAGAAAGAATAATCTTTTTGGCATAATATAGCATCTAGATTGGCACAATCCTCCAATCAAAAATGGTCTTTCCAAACTAATGTAATTGTAGGCCTTTCATGTATTTGTCTCATGTCCTTGAGCTTGCGAAATGTGACATGTTCAGTTAAATCTTGTTCTATGGATGTGGTATGATGTGCACACTTTCTCTTTTTAATCTACAATATTCCTCGCTATCATCAATGCCCAATACCTGTCTTCATTGACTTGTAGATGTATAAATTAGTTTCTTGCTTGCTATCTGTATGCACCATAATTTTTCAAGATCTATTTTCAATTTCTTTACAGATATGTTGGTTGTAAAATTGATTTATGGCTGCTTGGCTTCTTGTCCTTGCTGCCAGAGATATTGAATTTATCTGGAATTCACCACATACAGCATTCTTCTTTTTAAGCAGGGATAGGATTTTTTCTCCTTTTTATGCTTTGTTTAAATTTAAATTTAGGTATATAGTCGAAGTTTGGGCAATAGTGTGCTAAGGTAATCCTTCTGTGGAAAAGCTATTTGGCTACTGACTACTTGGAACTATGAGACTTCATATAATTCTTAACATTTTCTTCTCCCGAAAATACTCCAGAGCAGTGAGTCTGTGCTATATACTTTTGCAGGTTCTCAAGCCACTGAATCAAGTTCTGTCATCCCTGATTGATCAAGAAGTTGGCCATCAGATTGACAATCACAATTTGAGTTCTGCTGAACTCAATCGAACTTACACTGTAGACGAGTTTGAGGTTCGAATTCTAGAACCGGATAGGGTTGGTGGCCCTTGGCAAACTAGGGCTACAATACCAATGCAAAGTTCTGAAAATGCACTTACTGTGCGAGTTGTTACACTGTTTGTAAGTTCACTCTTTTGTCACTCATAATTTTCCTGTGTTACAGTCTTGCTGTCCTTTTTAATGTTTCTTGAAGAGAGGTGGAATGAAGGAGAGGATATTGATAAAACACAACATTTGCATCAGTAGTTATTATTGCTTTCATTCTTTATATTTTAAATTTATTCTTGCTAATATTAGTGTTTCATGTTTTACCTTTGGAATGAGAAAAATGTTTTCAGTAAATGCCTTGAAAGACATAAGCAAGACATTGTTGGATGAGAGCCTGATCTGTGAAGGAATATTGGACATGCACAAGAGCTTCAAAAAGAAATATTAAGGGGTTATTAGAGATAAAATTTGGGTTTTCAAAGCCATGGATTTTACTTGATTCAAGTCCAATGTTTTTATGTTAGCAACATAAGCCCAAGATCCAAACTGGATCAACTTTATGGGGTTCCCTGTTGATGTATATATTTTCTATTGCAATGGGCTTTGGATAGTTATTTATTGTTTAATAATGGAGCAAATAAATTATTGCTTTTCCTTTTATCTCAAAAAAGGATTTGATTGCCCCCAAGTTGATTTTGGGTTTAGTAGTAACGGTAAGTTGGATGCAGAATTGAGTCAAATAAAACTCAGATTTGATAAGTTTTGGTTTCTTCGTTATATTTTTGGTTTAGGGCTTATTTTAGGTCCTATAGTTTGTGCTATTCAACCCGCATCTGCTGGGAACTGCAGAACTGGATCTTTAAGTTCTTTTTGCGCTTGATCCAATGTTTGGTTTTGCTAATTTATATACCAACAGGTTTATAACCTAAGCTACACAAGTGAAAAAGGTTGTATTACCAAAGACTGATCTGCATCTATCTCATTTCATTGAAATCGCTGCTTATTTTAGTTGGTTATGGTGAGGGCCCATTTTGTAATATTTGTCGTAGACATCTCATTGGAAAGAGGGGTACAATTTAAGCGGGATGGTGGAGTGAGTGCTATTTATTGCTGGCAAATTTAGATTAGATCTGATATTCCCTTTTTTATCTTTTCTGTTTCCAGAATATAACCACAAAAGAGAATGAAATGCTTTTGGCCATTGGAACTGCTTATGTACAAGGGGAGGATGTTGCAGCAAGAGGTCGTGTGCTTTTGTTTTCTATTGGAAGAAATCCTGATAATCCTCAGAATTTGGTACTTCTTGGGTCACATCGTCCTCTGCTTTTTTCAGATCAATTTTGTTTTATCGATTATATGTACTCAAATAATATAGATAGTTTTCATTTTCTTAGATCCCAATTTTTATCATTTTCTGATGCTAAATTTCTGCATTATTAATACAGTATGATATAATTTTCAGGTAGCAGAAGTTTATTCAAAGGAATTGAAGGGTGCTATATCTGCTTTAGCCTCCCTTCAAGGTCATCTGTTAATAGCTTCTGGTCCAAAAATTATTTTACACAATTGGACTGGTACCGAGTTGAATGGTATCGCTTTTTATGATGCTCCCCCATTGTATGTTGTGAGCTTAAATATTGTAAGTTTGTTTCCTTAACAACAAGCTCTTGCTTAAATTTCGTCTTTCAGGTGGAGAGAGAACAGCTAAAAATTCAATTTGTATTTTTGGGGGCCATGATTTTTTTATTTTGTAAAGTTTGAGATATGGTCAGTGATTCCGTTAATCAGCATCTCCATCGTGCTGCCTTTCGTATAATTATCATAGTTGTCTATTGCTAGAGCTTAATACCATTGCTAGGGTTACCTATCAGTTCCAGTTGATAAAATGTGGTCTTGCATGTGTGGTCTCTTAGAGGTGAAAACTATTGTCTGAGCCTTACTAGTTTAAGCTTTCAGGTCTAGTGTTTCTTCTATATAGGTTAAGGAGAAGAACTCAGCTCACTGTTATTTATGAAAATGCTTGAATGGTGGCAAGAATTTGAGTTTGCATAGAAAGGGATATGCTATGGCGGGAAACTGAAAATCCAATTGAAGAAACAAGATAGCAAAAATGAGTCCTCTGGGATGCTGCAGAATGCATTTATTTCCTGCTGGCTGTTCATTTACTATTAATTATACATGTTCGTTAATGCTTTTTGTTTGTGCTTTCGTTGAATTTATTGAACTTATGAACACTGTTGCAGGTCAAAAATTTTATCCTCCTTGGTGACGTTCATAAAAGCATATACTTTCTTAGTTGGAAGGAACAAGGAGCTCAACTTAACTTATTGGCCAAAGATTTTGGGTCACTTGACTGTTTTGCCACAGAGTTTTTGATAGATGGAAGTAACCTGAGTCTCATGATTTCAGATGAGCAAAAGAACATTCAGGTCAGCTGCTTCATCATATATGAAATTTGGTTGATTTTAAGCCTGATTGAGGTTGACAGCAGTAGATAGCTTAGAATTTCATTCATTCCTTAAAAAATTTTAATATTTTTATCAGTTCGAAGTCATTCAGCATATGTAGCCGTCAGTGATTAGGCATAAACCAGTTCTGGGGTTTGACAAGTTGTAAGGTGCAGTATGAGAAGCAAAGCAATCAAGCTACTGTAGCCTGTATTACTTTTAGGTTATTTTCTTTTTTCAAATGAAAATAAACTAGGTACCTTTTTTTGAATTGAAGCTCTGGCTGCAGGAATTATCTGCCATTTAGCTCTAAAATTTGAGTGCTATAGTTTATTCATTGTACATATATTCTATACAAGTTTTCCGTTTAATATTTATTTGTGGTGTTTTCCGATGGTATATTTGACGCTCAACTTCGAGAAGGATTTATTATTAGGACCCATGCATAGACATTTGCCATTGAAGTCAACATAAGAAAGAAGCCTGAATGTTTAACTACTGCTACTTGATATACAAGTCTCTATAAAATATACAAACTTCACAGTGAAGATCTTAGTGTGGAAATCTTCATGTAAAATTTCCCCATGTTTGAAGGTCTTCTTTTCCTTTCTAATACTTGATTGTAAGAGTGATGCAGTTGCAAAACTATTGGTATTTAGTTTGATTGCTAGATGGGGTAATGCTGGTCTGCTCATCGTTGAATCCTTTTGGTGTGTTGAAACAGATTTTCTATTACGCACCAAAGATGTCTGAAAGTTAGAAGGGGTACAAGCTTCTTTCAAGGGCTGAATTTCATGTTGGTGCCCATGTGACTAAATTCTTGAGGCTGCAGATGCTTTCTACTCATCTGATCGAACTGGTGGTGCTCCAGGATCTGATGAAACAAATCGCTTTGCGTTATTGTTTGGTACCCTGGATGACAGCATTGGGTGTATTGCACCTCTTGATGAACTCACATTCCGTAGGTTGCAGTCCCTCCAGAAAAAGCTTGTTGATACTGTTCCACACGTTGCTGGCTTAAATCCAAGATCTTTCTGCCAGTTCTGCTCACACGGAAAGGCTCTGTTGCATCTCTACTTGTCCAAGTTTATAAAAGAAGGGCAAAACAGTGCTTTCCAGGAGGACAAGTGACACTCAACAGAGAATCAAAAGTGCGAGCAGGATTAGATTTCAAAACTTTAGAATTTCAAATTGAAGCTGGATCAGGATAAGAAGATAGCAGTTACATGATTATGATAAGAATATAACAGCTACATAAAGAGGGATTTGATACAAGAAGTTAGTAACAATTAAGATTTTATTGAGTAATTATTTTTCACATGATTTATACTAATGTTTCAAAATAAATTAGGAAGATTACTTAAGAGATATGGAGAGCATTAGAACTTATTTTCAATAAGACTTTGGATTGGAGGGTTGCACGTCTTTACTGCTTTCAGTTTTAATAATTAAAATTTTTAGTTTTGTTATTCAGTTGTTTTAATTATGTTTTGTCATTAGACATTATCAAATAACAAGATAATTACTGTTAGCAATTAATAAAAATATTATTCAGTCCCTTTACTCTTAAATTTACTATTGGAACGTAAAATTCACTTAGTCCCTATCAGGCTCGTCGGCCTGGGCCTGACAGCATCGTTGAGTGCGAGCTGCTCAGCCAATAAGTTGCATATTCTTAGTAACTGTATGATGTTTAGAGATAAAGTTTAAAATTTGGACATCTTAAGATCCTGTCCATTATATTGTTTATTGGTGGAGGCCAGGAATATATAAGAATTTAACATTCAGAAAACATTATAAGAGATCTCAAAGTACTCAGATGTGTCTTAAGATATCATCAGTCAGATCCTTCGTTATTTGCGAGTGTTTTTTTTATAGTTTTTCTTATCACTGTGAGCTGTCCAATATATTTGCGAATGTTGACAGGCCCTTTTTTGTAAGTCCCAAATAAATGCAAAAGGCTCCCTCGTGCTGGACTTGTTCAGATTGTTTTGCTGTACAAATAATTGTGTTTAAAGAAAAATAAACCCCCTTGAGTAATCTTCTTTATTCTTTTTTTGTTTTATTCAATTGCAGTTATGAGATGCTTCCGTTGGAGCAACAACTTTGAAATTGCCCACCAGACAGGAACAACTCGTTCACAAATTCTTTCCAATCTAAATGACCTTGCTCTAGGAACTAGCTTCTTGTGAGAGCAGCTTATGTTAAAGGAGCTTCCAAGAATTTCTAAAACAGCAATGCAAGCAAGTCGCAAAATGTTTGGCAAAGTTACTATTCCGATCTCTGTTCTAACAATTGCAAGCTCGAACAAATTAGCCATAGTACTTGTGTCTGCTCCGTTGTTGTATCCGTCAAGACTGGTATAGTTGAGTTCATTCTGTAAAGTACGGAAGAATAAAGCGATCAAATTTCATATAAATTAAACCGTCGTAGCTAAATTTTCTCTTAATATGCAGCATAGACATTGTAAAGAATATGTTGACTAATGGGCAAAAGTCATTTATCGACATATAAGAGCTAGTTTATTTTATTTATTTACTTTATTTTTGTAGAATATATTGGACCCAGCTGCTTGAAATGATGAATTAGCAAAATATTTGAGATAATGTAATGATTAAAGGTAAGAATCTTAGAAAATGGAGGCACATGTCTTGATGACTTATGAGTTGTGTGTATGACTTGGTCATAGCATGGGTGCACTTTTTCTGTTGGCATGACACATGACCATTAGTTAATTAACTTAAGAAATCTTTATTAGTTTCTAACACATTACCATTGGTTAATAAACTTTAGAAATTTTGTCGGTGTCTAGTGCACATTTTTTTTTTTTTTCATTTAAATATAAGAAAGGTAATCTTTCTTGTTCGTTTTTCCCCCTTTTAGTTACTAGTTAGTTATATTTCCTTACATTGAAACAATATAATAACAATACTAATTTGTATTAGTATATAATTTACAGCATCTTTTTTCATTACTCTTTTGAAGGGTAACTTTTCATGCTTCCGTCCCCTAGTCCTCTCCTCGACAAAGGATATGGATAGTTATAATTATTTTGTTCTCATATTATTTTCAAAAGACAAAAGTGAAACGACTAACTAAATATACACTTTTATTTATTTATTTATTTGTTAGTCACTTATATTTGACAATTGGTGATTATAGCTTAACATTAAGCATAATCATTGTTTCATCCCTTACAATAAAAATATTTTATACATTTTAGTTTACATGAGAAAGAACCATTGTAGCCTGGTGATAAAATCACTTCTCTCACTACGGTTTGATGCTTGTAGATTTAGTTTAAACAAAATTTTGATTCTGAAATGAATAAAAATAATATTATGTAATTAATAGATAGTTTACATAAGAGATAACAACTGTAGTTTAGTAGCAAACACAACTACTCTCACAAGGCTTTGAGCAATGACGAGTAGTATAAATTACAAGAGGTTATATTGTCTTAATACTAGTCCTAAGAAATTAGTAATAGTACTAATTACAAGAGAAAATGAAATGGAAACATTTTTCTCAAGAAAGAGAGAAAAATTAGTTACATCTAGGATCAAAGGGAAAAATATTAACACGGTAAAAAAATCATATTGTTGGTCTACATGTGAATTTACTTGTTACCATTATGCTCTTTGTTTCTTGGGAATATATATATTCACTTAGCAAAAAGCCATTAAAATGGAAAATGGAGATGGGCTGGGCCTGATACACGTGCGTGTAAATGAATAATTTGGTCTACCACGTACAACGATGATGACACAAGTCTACATAGTCATTAAATAGGGCAAATGGGAGTGAGGATAACATCATCTTAAGATGTTTCTAAAGTGTTTGTTTTTGGGACCATTTTCTTTAAAGAATGTCTAACAAAAGTGGAACACAACTCCTTCATTTGTGATGAATATTAAATACCATATTGTTTCTTCACTCATGCGTAATTTTATCACCCCTTTTATTTTTTGATAAATTGAATACAATTTAATTAATTTTTCGGCACTATCTATAAATATGTGGAAGTCCTTATTCCAAAAGCACTTAAAGTGGGATCTTAGTAATGTACACTTATAATAAGGCCCTTATCAAGCTAAGAAGCAAAATGAGTGTGTGTGTGCTTTGACATGAACAGAGAGCCTTTCATTTCTTCAAAATTCAAATGCATCCAAAGTCTGCCTATGGGGTCCAATTCCAAAACGACAAAGCCAATGCTCCTCTTCCAAAACGTGGAAATTTTGAGTGACCACTCAAATAGGATTTTCTCTTTTGGCCAAAGTGGTAGGTTTTAGTCCCACCCTACCAAATTCCATTTCTTTTTTTTTATCTGTTTTTTTTCTCTATATATTTACCTTTCTTTTCTTTTCTTCAAGAGGGAGGAGAAGGATATATTTGAAAGGAAAATGGTCAATGCCCCTAGATAGCGTATGTAGCCCACATGAATTAATAGTGAATGTATTTTCTTGAAATGCTTTTGTAAAGCAAGGAAAGTGGCAATAATCTACATATTCAAGAAAAAGGGTGCCACTGTCTTGATCGGCTTCTCTCATAAAAATGAGTTGACTATTTACTATGCATAGTATATGGATGAGCTAATGAGGGCATACAAAATTTTAACGCAATTGCAAGAGATTAGAAGATTTGAATTTTTAGGCCTCATGTTTCTTTATCTCTTTTTAGTTAGAGGAAAAAGAAATTAAGAGCTCTCCACATTCTAAATCCGAATGCATGCATATCCTAGATTCTCTCTCTTTCAAAGTAGGTGTGACGTAAAATTTTCATATCATTTTAGAGTATTATATTCAATAAATTGATAAAAACCTTTTTTTATTTCAATAGAAAAATTAATACATGAGGTAAGTTGATGATTGGTTACACAGTTATGACACAAAGATTTCAATTTGAAGTACAAATGATATATAATTCATATATAAAACTTGTTAAATAAAAATTGTTTTCTTCATTATTTTATAAGAAATTTTATTTCCGCTAATCCATATTGTTACTTCTTTAGGTATAAAGATGTTTATGTATAGAATTATTTGTGTTAAGTCAGCGAAAGATTTATGTAGTTCCCTTTAAATTAGTCAAAAATAGCATATTACATACAGTACACACACTATCAATTTGAGTCTGCTAATTCAACAAATGATTATGCTTCTTTGGATTGGCCAAAATAATTATGTATGGACGATTTACCAAAAATGGACTCGTTTGACCTCAGCTCCGTTGCATGCCAATCTATCTTGAATCTTCAAACGTTAATCAATTGCTCATCATGAACAATAAGCCGATTAACCCCTAGTCAATTCATATATCTTAATCAAATACCCATAATTTAATTATAATATAATTCTTACATTTTACATCTATCTATAGATATATCTATATCGATAAATAGATACATGATGATGTCAGTTTGTAGAGGTTCTCTTTGACATTAGAATTGCTCTCAATTGCCATGAAGTGGAGAAGTGGAGAAGTGGAGAAGTGGAGAAGACTGATAATAGCAACTCATGGCGTTATCACCACAACGGCAAACACACGCACTAGTCGAAATGGATTATTAGATCACACCAATAGCACATGATTGTATTTCATATAGATGTATATAATCCGATCAAACTTCAGTGGTTGTTTCATGATTCCTTGTTTGACAATCAATCGAGTGAGTGATTTATACCTAACTTCGTGGCAGCATGGGTTTCAGTTTCCAAGCATGCATGACAATACCACCCACCTCCACTCGAACTCCACTCGTGTTACCACCACATAGCTCCGCATTAACCAAACACAATATCATGGATCACTGACCTAATGACGGGGTAAAATGTTCACTTAATTGAACCAAACTTAGTTTTATGCTGATTAAATATATTCGTTTGCTATGAGATTTACAGATTACCATCAGTAAATGAGTTAAGAAGAAATATATTTGTATATATGTAAAATTCATCAAATATAACTTATCCGATATTGGGAAACTGTAACTTTAATTAATATAATAAATTATTTTACTATAAAAATTTCAAAACTCAAAATTTCTCTTTCCTTTTCCTCTTGTTTTTACCTCACCCGTACAATGAATGTACTGCATAAACATTCAGCTCTTACCTAATCAACTAATTAATAGGAAGTTAAGTCAAATCCCCAACAGCTAAACTTGGTCGGTGGTGAATCTAAAATCTTCTTACAGTAAAGAGAATGAGAACCAAGGTGGTAAGTTCGTTGTATTAAACAAATAAAACAAATATGACATGTCATCGATTCAATGACATTATTTTCTTCCTTCTATGATATCAACATATAAATTACAATCGAATTAATATGACTTGTTTGACTTTCAAATCTTGCATTAATTAATGATAGCAAAATCCCATTTGGAATCACGAAAGAGATGTTATTTAGACAACATGTATCTATTTTTATTCTCATGTTGGATTTTAGCTACTCAAATCGTGACAAATGTCTACATTTTCTTTCCTTCCCGACGACTAATTCTTGAAGAGCCTCCATTCCATTGGATCAAACAAGCATTTAACTATTTATTCCCATATATTACTACATCTTAATCTTATCATTTTTTGATGTAAATCCCATTGCTTCCGGCTACACAGTTCAAAAAAAGCATGGTATAAAGAGTAATTAATATTATTATTTGCTTACCTTCTTCAACAAATTTACACGATAACCGTCTTAAATCATTGACTATATAATCGAAATTTAATTACATATATTCAAAATGTTGAATAGATATAAAAAGGGACATAGGATAGATGAATGATATAACTACATTTGAATCTCAAATCTTTTGTATTATTTTAAAATGTTTTATCAGTTAAATGATCAATCAACATCTATAAGTGTATGAATTATAAGTTTATTGGCAAAACAATATTAAGAGTTTTTCATGATTTTGTTAAAAGAATTTTTTTTTCCCTCCTTTTCTTTAGTGAAAGCGTTTTAACCAAATCCTTTTGCAGTCTTTGTCTCTTCTTTTTCATCTATTTTATTCGCCCATGTGAATAGGAAAAAGAGAAAGAGAGAAGAAAACAATTCACTGAATAACACAGAGAAGAGAAAAGTTTTTTACCCCCATTTTTTTTGGTGTGTGACGGAAGAGACATGGGAATAAAGAGATTTAATAAATTGAAATAATACGAGATAGCAAAATGAGAATAGAATTATCAGAAATGTAAACGAGTTAACTCAGTACTCTCAACGGGTGATTTAAAGTTTAAAGCTGTCACAGTAATGTGGGCACGTTACTTAAGACATATGGAGATGTAGGATTGCTGCCTATTCATTGTCCGACAATTCAACAGGCATATGCTTCGTTGCCCTTCCAGTTGTAGGCAAAATCAAAACCCAAAGCTTGTAAAAAAAATACAAATAACGTAACAATGAATTAAATATTAAAGAAAATCATCAACCAAATATCAAATTGCTATGTAAAAAGTCACACCAATTTCTGAAAAATGTCAAATCTCATACTTTATTGAGTGTTTGATTGATGACCCCCCTATGCTCCAACAAATTTCACCAACCCAACAACACAATCCCACTAACCATGTGAATGTCAATGAGTGAAGTTTGAATGCCATTTTCCATTTTTTATTACAACCATAAAAAAAAATACCATTAAGATTCACAATATTGTCTTTTTTTCTTTTTTCTTAATTTAATGGATGATTATATATATATATAATTTTTATTTATGTATGATTTGAGATTTTTCTATTATCATAATTTTATTTATTACTTCCTCATTAAATATGTGCATTTAAAAATCCAAGTACAAGTGAATCCTGATTATTTGGCTACTAATAAAATCATCACACCTTGCGTCCCATTTAGTCGAACAAAAATGCAAGGTCAACTAGAAGCGCACTGCTCGCTCCACCTTCATGTTTTTGAATGAGGGCTTTATCGATTCATGATATAGACTTTCATTTTGTATTATTGCTCGTCACTTGAACCCAATGCAATGCAGATATTATATTAATATAAACTATTTAATTTGTTATTTTTTTCATATAAAATGAAAACTTTCTTTAATTTAATTACTTTTATTTTGTTTAATAAATATTTTTGGTAATTATTTGAATTAAATGAATGTAAATTTCTTGAAGCTAATATTAATTTGACGTCAACGCAGAGCAGCATGCTGTAATTCACCTGTTGCAAAACATTTGACTATAGAAGTAGAAAATCAAAAGTGCTTTTGAAAACAGCTCCTAGATAAAAGTTGTCTACCAAATGTTGTGGTCTACATGCATTAGTAATGCATCTTCCCTAAATACAAGAATACATATAATAATATGTGTATTATATATACCATGTAATTTCTAATCTTTAATCAATCCAAACAAGAACTATGCATATTGTATGTGTTTCAGTTAAATAATTTGATTCAACCAATAGACATCTTGCATTGCATTGCATGTGGGTATTAATTGAATGCATTCATTAATAATTATTTCGAGGTCAAAATAAAACTTAAAAAAAATTGTTAGATTTTGATTTTATATTTTTAATCAAAGTCACACAAATATGTATATATATGCATGCATGCATATGCCAATCTCAAACTATATTCAAGGATCATTTTGTTCTTGTAAAAAAAATTCGTTATTAATCCTCTTTTTATGATTAAAAAATTTAATTATCTTCTAACTTTTTCTTTTTCCTTTTGCTATGCAAACGCTTAACAATCATCCTTTTCACCTTGGATTCTCACGTCAAAACGTCGAAAGAAAACTTTTGAAATGACAAGAAATATTGATTATATAATAAAAAGATTCCAAATATTGTAGATAGTTCAATGACAAAGTATACTTATGAAAACAAAATTAAAATTAACAGTAGATATTTAGGATTAAAATGTGGTTGTAATTTCAGGTTGTGATTGTTGTAAGATAGAATAATTAATATTCAATTTAAATAAATAAATAAAATTTACTAAAAACAAAAAGGTATTTATTATGAAGATTTTCGTTTAATCAAGTAACATAAAAATTGATGTATATAATTGTATAAATTATTACAAAATGTTTAAACTTAATCCCCTCAAAGTAAGATCCATGACTTTTATTTCGAAATATAAAAGTAAAAAAGTAGAGAAGATTGGTTAATTTTTAGTATTAAGTTCAATGATTAAGTTCATGTACCATGCCATATATTCATCAAAATTCTACAGTAAAATCAACAATGTCATTACTTTATTTTAATCTTTGATATAATAAAGTTGTAAAGCCAACCAATAAAACGCACAAAAACAACAATTAATTAAACTAACTAATAA